>CAJVQA010006110.1:0-15287 GCA_910591915.1 Cetraspora pellucida
TGCAATGCCCAAAACATTGCAATGTGGTCATCACAACATCATATAGAAAACATTATACTGATAGCTATACAAATTAACTGGAATGCAACATGGTCTTATCTCAACAATAATAACAAAAGATCATCACTATATATAAACTTCAAACTTTGTCATAACAAAACTTTTAAAATCAAAATAATGCTAAATATACTACCAATACTATTACATCTTCACTTATTATATCCATCAATATTTATTAACAATAACTGCATTTCTTGTAATACATATGAAGGACCATAGCACTGGCTAAACTGTTCTGATACACCAAATCTAAGCCATACTATTAACAATACTATACAACAATTCTTCAATTCTAGCAAATTAGAAATCACAACTACAGAACTACAAGAACTACATAGCAAATTGTTCAGTTACCAATGTCTAACTCCTAATAACTATACTTCAAATAGCACAAATATTCACACAACTTTACAAGGATATGTTCCTTAGTTACTCATTCAAACAATCTGAGAATATACAGACTCTAACCAAACTGCAACTAATACTACTACCAAATTTTTAACAAACCTATTAGATGAGATATACAACCAAATATGAAAACCATACTGCACAAAACTAGCCAATTGGAAACATCAACACAATATACTAACTTGACTTTTACATATACAAACAAATATATATAATAATACAAACAATACAAGAAGTATATACTATCCAAGGTCACTATATACTTACAACTGCATTTGCAGTTTAGCAGACCAACAACATATAAGAGACAAACACAATATTTGCCTACTAACAAAAATAGCAGAAAAGAAAACATCTATTTGGATATCTGAATGGATCAAATATAGCACCCCAACTAACAATATAATTAACTATCAAATTAGCAATACTTTAACTAACAAAACCTAGGTAAGATTTAACCACTCTAGTAGGTTTAGGTTGCAGATAAATTAGATGAAACTAGGTAGTTTTAGTACATCTATAGTCTAAGTCTCATTTTTGTAAACAATTTGTAAACTTGACCTTTGGTCAAAAACTCCTCTTGTGGATTCTTAATACAAATTATAATAAAGATAAAGGCAAAACCTTACCTTAAAAAAAAAAAAAAAAAAAAAAAAAAAAAGATATGAATTTAGAAGATATGTTCTTTGAGTTAGCTGACAATACTAATACTTTAATTAATTTTGAAGTTGATCTTAATGCTAATATTCTTGATAAATTTGAAAATACATTACATAAGTATAAAAATATTGTTAATGATATTTCTTTAAATAAAGAAATTTCTAAAGATAATTAAAATAATTCTAATAATGATTTTAGTCAAAAAAATAATAAATTTTCTAATGAAACTTATACTAATTTAATGCTTTTGGTTACAAAATATAAGCTAAGTAATTCAGCTAAAAATGCAATTATTTTGTTTTTTAATAAACATTTTAATTATTTTACATCTTCATTGTTAACTAATATTAAACAAGAAAAGCTCTATATAAATAATATGAAATCACTAATCACTAAAACACAAAACCTGCAGAAACAAAAATCAAAACTAACAGAAAAACTATTGTCAAAACTGTACTTGAAGACTTAATAAAAAAGAAGGAGCTTTAGAA
The DNA here is from genome assembly GCA_910591915.1 of Cetraspora pellucida. Lineage (NCBI taxonomy): Eukaryota > Fungi > Glomeromycota > Glomeromycetes > Diversisporales > Gigasporaceae > Cetraspora > Cetraspora pellucida. The sequence continues at coordinate 1,620 of CAJVQA010006110.1, forward strand.
ATAGAACTAACAAATAAAGCAATAGAAGAAAACAAACTAAAAAGCAAGTAAAGAAAAGACAAACTTGCCAAATAAGTCTCAAAAAGCAAAAATTTTAGAGAAATAGCTAAACCTAAAATCACAGATCTGTTTAAAACACTGAGCATATGAAAAGACAAACAAACAAACATGTACAAATATAGACAAAATAAACATGCAAGTATTACAGAATGTATGTGATTGTAAACAAAGTAGCACAAAACATAGCCACAGATATACAAGCAAAAGCAGAAGAGTTAATGATGCTAAAATTGGTAAGTGAAAGAGCAGAAACAGAACTAAAGCTTATAGGCAGCAAAGAATTAGAGCAAGAACTAGCAAATAGAGACAACTATTTCAATGTAAGAGATATAGTAGCAGTAGCACTATAGAAAACAGATTTAATAGAAACAGTAATGCTAAAAAAAAATATACAAAGCAATAATTAAAGTAGATATAAGAGATCCAACAAGCATAAAAAAATGGGCAAAAGAGATAAATTGCACAAGTCAACATCTACTAGCAATGCAAAATATAAGAAGCAAAAAAGTTCAAATGGTATCAAAAAAAAAAATCAATATATCAGAATAGTATATAGAGAAAATAAGACAAAAGACAGAAGCAGTAGATATAATAATAAATGAAAAAGAGCTACAACAAAATACAAGTTTAGAAAAGAAAGAGAGACAAAAAAGAAGGAAAAGCAAAGAAGCTACAAATACAGAAACAACAAACATGATAATTAAAAAGGCAAAAATAAACAACTATATAGAAGAAAAAATAAGAATATTGAAGACAGATGTAATGCAAGAAGACTATAAAGACATCATTATAGCAATTAGAAACCAAGAAGAAACTAAGAGAAATGAAAAAAATGAAATTTATAAAATTGAATGATGAAAAAACAGAAATAATATTATAAAAGAACTATTAGAATGAAGTATCTAGTTATCTGCAAACAGAGAATGCAATAATGAAAGAATGTATGTAGCAAAAATATTAGCATACAATGTACCAAGTAGTTTATAAGAAGAAAGAACAAAATTTGTTAAAAGATTGCTAGTATCTAACAAACATGTTAAAGAGGTCAAAGAAATGTTTAAGAAAGGTAATGCCTAGATTATTGTTACATTTGACTGCAAATATGGCAAAAAAGAAGCAATCAACAAAATTCAAAAGAAGAACAATAATTGGTTTAAAATAATTCCAGACATAGATTAATCAGAGGAAGAGAAAATTAAAAAGGATAAGAAGTTAAAGCAGAAAGATGAGCTGACAGAAGAAAAGAAGAATAAAGAAGAAGCTAAGAGAACAGAAGACAATTTACTCAACCAAGAAAAAGAAGATAAAGACAAAAAAAAAAAAAAAACACAGTAGCATTAACAGTATAGGACCTGCCGAAGGAGATAACAGAGTATAAAATCAAGTACCTAGTAAGAAAGATAGGTAAAGTAATAGAATGCAGAATCTGAAGAAGTGCATACAGAACAACAGCAGTAATAAAAGTAAAAAAAGAACAACAAGCATTCCTATGAATAATTTTTTTAAGAAATGGAAAGTTAGCAAGAATGACAATAGGTAAAAAAGAAGAGAAAAAGAAAGAAGAAAGAAATCAATTTACAGCAAGACTGATAGGAATACCAAAAGGAATTTCTGAACTAATTCTACTATAAGAGCTCAAAACCAAAAAGGCAATAGCAGTATACATTCCACCAAACAGATAGGGAAGACTAAAAAATTATGCAGTAGTGTTATTTAAAAGTCAAGAAGATATGAATATAACTATCAAAAAAAAGATTTGGTACAATGGAGTCTTGATGTTCTGAGAAGTCAAACCAAAAAAATTAGATGAACAACCTTATAAAAACAGCAACAAGGTACAAAAGATATAAAAGAAAGAAGAAATAGAAGATCTTAACTTAGGAGAAAAGCATACAGATCCAAAAGAATATATAAAAAAAAATAAATATAGCACATGACTAAATAATAAAAGGAATAAACAAGAAAATGAAAGCTACCAGAACAAAAAAAATAGAAAAGAAAATTCAGCAAGTACAGACTAAAAAGAAAAAAGACCAAAAAAAGAAATTGGGAATATAAGAAAGATACAAGAGCAGACATCAGATATGGAAAGCATATTAGACCAAATACTAAAAAGACTAGAAAAATTAAAGATAGCTGGAGAAAGAGTATGAAAGACCCAATCAGATTACTTCTAAAGGTGCTATAGTTGAATTAACAAGAACAGATAAGAAAGTTGAGAATTTTTTACAAAGAGAAAGAAAAGTTTTTGAAGAAAAAATATTATCTTCTTATCTAAAAGAAAAGAAATGCAGAAAAAAAAAAGATCAGTTAACACAGAAGTATTGCAAAACCAGTTAAAAGAAAAGTAAAAAGAAAGGAAAAAAGAGATAAAAATAGCATATTACAATATTAATAGACTAAAAACCAAAGGTTAGAAACTTGAAAACCTGCTCAGCTGAGCAGAGAAAAAAGAAATTATAATACTAGAAATCACTGAAATAAATCTTGCAGAAAAAGAAAATAAATTTTTATTACACAAAACAACAAAAAGATATATTGGTTATTGGAGTAGTGCAGCATAAGACAAAAAAAAGGGATCAGATATAGGGGTGTTAATAGAAGAACAATAGACAAAACATGTAGGCATGGTCAAGAAGATAAATGAGTATATAATAGAAGTTACACTATACTTCAAGCAAATAGAATTAATAGTAATAAGGGTCTATATACCACCAAGTGACAAAAAAAAAGAAAGAAACATTCAACAAAAAATAGTTGAAATTATTACAAAGAAGAATAGATGAACACAAATAATGATTATGGAAGACTTTAATTATATAGTAAACAATGTTCTAGATAGGCAAAACCCACAAGCTGCAAACTATAAAAAATTATCATTATTTAGTTAGATAAAGAGACAAGACTTCTATAATATATACAGAGAAATGCATCCAACAGAACAAAGATACACATGGTCAAATTCAGAAACAGCAACAAGAATTGACTATATATAGGCATCAGAAAGACTGGCTTCAGGTCTACAAAAAGCTGAAATTGAGGACATAAAAAAAATTACTGAAAGTGATCATAAGATAGTAATAGCAGAAATATGGATAAGACATATAATTGCAAAAAATAGCAAAGCAGAAGTCAAAAGAAAGAGCCAATCAAGAACAATATATTTCTATGATAAAGCAAAAAAGAAAGAAGAGGAGAGTTATGCACAAGAGATACAGAAGCAATTAGAGATAAGAGAAGCTTTAAGAAATATACAAAAAGAAAAACAAAAAGAGAAAGAGAAAATATGAAAAATTAATGAAATATGAAATATATTAGAGAAGGCAATTATAACAGCAACAAATAGACATATATTAATAAAGAAGATTTACAACATGATAATAAACAGAAGACATAGTCAAAAAGATCAACAGCAAGGAAAATTCATTGTAGAGCTTCAAAGACTAGTCAAGTATGCAAAAACAAAAAAAGGACAGAAAGTAACAGAAGCAGATAAAAGTGAAGTAAATAGAAATCTCAAGATGCTTAGCAATAAAATTAGTGCAAAACTACCAAAAATCCAAAAACAATGGTCTGATGCTTGGATAGAGGATATAAAAGGCTAGCAGAAAATCTTGCAAGAAAAAAAAAAGAAAGAATAGAAACAAAAACAAAGAAAACAAATAGAAGATAACATAAACAAAAGATATGAAATGATTAAAACTAATCAAAAAAAAAGATAGCTAGTCTTTTAAACAAGCTATACAAGAAAGTAACACTTGACAGAATAATAGAACAAATAAAAGAAACTAGACTAGTAATAGAAGCAGAACTGGTTAAAGAAGCAACAGTAGAATGCTACAAGAAGCAGTTTAGAAAAAAAAATACAAAATTAGAAGAGATGTCAGAAAGCTAGAAAAAAATTTATAAACTACAAGACTATATTAAAGAAGAATAGTATAAGAAAATCAAAAAGAAAATTGAAAAAAAGAAATAGGATGGAATAATTAGCAAACTCAAGACAAAAACAGCTCCAGAAATATCAAGAATAATTTATATCTTAATCAAATGAGCAGAAAGGAAAACTCAAAAGGTTTTTAGAGCCTATACAAATTTGTGCTTAGAAATAGAAGAGATACTAATGAAATAGAAAATAGCACAAGTATATTCAATACCAAAAGACATAGAATAGAAATACAGTTTGAATAATATTCATCTAATAGCTCTAATTGAAATATTTAGAAAGGTTGTAACTAAGTTAATAATAAAAAGACTCAGCAAAATATTTACAAAGAGAGAAATACTTAAAGGATCAAAGTATGCAGGCCTACCAGGAAACTCAACAGAACAACCAGTACATGTTCTAAACATGATAATAAAAGAAGCAAAAGAAAAGAATAAAGAGGTATAGATACTCCTGTAAGATATGAAAAAGGCATTTGATTCAGTTTTATTCAAAAGTCTTGAGCTAGCTCTATAAAGAGTCAAAATACCCAAAATAATGATTAAATATATTTTAAACCTTTTTCATAAAAGACAGCTTAAAATAATTATAGCATATAGTCTGACAGAAGAAATAATAGCAGAAGATGAAATAGATTAAGGTGAAGTGATATTACTACTAATTTGTAGTGTTTCTAGATTTAGTTTAGTTTAATTTAGATTCATGAACCAAGTTTATTAAACCTGAACTGAACCTCAAATTTTGCAGATCATTGAACATAAATCTGAACTAAACTTAAAATTTATGAATCTGAACTAAACCTGAACTTAAAATTTAGTTTAGTTCAGGTTCAGTTCAAAGTTTATGAACATGTTCAGGTTCAATATTATATATATATTTTTTATATATAGAACAAATTTACTTAGAGAATAGAGATAAAATTAATTAATAAAATTTTAAGAATTATAATATTTTTTATAATTTTATTAATAAAATTATGAAAATTGTTATAATTCTTAAAATTTTACTAATTAATTCTATTTTTATTCTTTAAGTAACTTTGTTCTACATATAAAAATACATCATATTGATATATATTTATTTTATAATTTTTAGTTCTAAAGAAAAGATACTTAATTTTAAATTTTTTGATGAAAAAATTCAAAATTAGTGTTTTTAGTTTAGTTTAGATTATGAACCAAGTTTATTGAACCTAAACTGAACTTTAAAATTTGCAGATTATTGAACCTGAATCTGAACTGAACTTCAAATTTTGCAGATTATTGAACCTGAACCTGAACTGAACTTAAAATTTATGAACCTAAACTAAACCTGAACTTGAATTAAAAGTTTAATACTGAACCTGAACTGAACTTTTTTTTAGAAAAAGTTCAAGTTCAGGTTCAGTATTGAACTGAACCTGAACCTAAACTTAACCAAAGTTTAGTTCAGTTCAAGTTCATAGGAACACTACTAATATGGTGCCTTTTCTATAACCTACTATTAGAAAAGATACAAAAAAATAAAAGGTTAGGCTATACAGTAGAACAAGAGTTTAAAAAAAGAATATACTGTAACAATATTACAAGCCATTACCAAGTAGCAATCACATATGCAGATGACACAACATGGATTGCAAAAAGCAAAGAACAACTTCTAGAGATCCTAAAGGTGGCAGAAGACTTCTTTAAAATGAATGATATTAAGATAAATAGATTGAAATCAAAACTAATAATAATGAACAGGAAAGTTAAAAAAGAAGAAAAAAAAATAAATTTTGGAAGAAGCAAGATAACAGAAGAGCCAAGAAACAAAATAGTATATTCATTAGGAATTTGGCTAAACAACAGAATGTGAAAAGTCTTAGTAAAGAAGAAAGCAAAAGAGATAATAAGCCAGACAATAAGAGACCTTAAATATAAAAAAATGATAATGAGCCAAATAGCATATATAAACAATATGATAATAATACCAAAATTAAGCTACATGTTGCAATTAACAAAGATATTGAAAAAAGAGATAAATGAAATACACCAACTAATGATATGCATGGTAAAACAAAAAAGTGGCTTACTAAGAACATTAGAAAACTGTATAATAGAACATAAAGATCTTGGTAGTTGCAGAACTCTGCAACAAGAACTAATAATAAAACAAATAAAGGCTTAATAGCAAGACTAAACAGAAAAGATGAACTAAGGCAGCTAACAAAACTAATAATAATGCAGAGTTGTCAAAGAGCAAGTTTAATAAAAAACATATGAAAAGTAAAAAAATTGTTAGAAGATAAGTCATATTGGAAGAACAATCTAGCCTGCTTGATGATAGTTAAAGCAAGAGAGTTAGGAATAAATATAAACACAAAAAGCAAACTATGAACAACAAATGGCTATGGTTTCAGAGTAATTGAACTAGTAAAACCATAACTATGGAAAAAAAGTAGACCCAAAATAAGTAAAATAGGACTCATATATCTAAATCAACTACTCAACACAAAAAGAGAAAGACTAATAATATAGCAGCAATTCAAAGCCTACTAGAATCAGTTAAGCAAAGGCAAAAAGGCAAAGTGATTTAAAATGATAGAGACAAAAGTACTTAATAAAATCAAAAGCAGAGAGGTTAAGAAACAATTCAAAACAGGCAGATGTAACATGCAGGCAATGAAGATTAAGTGAAGAACTCTGTTAACTGATAGAAGGAAAAAAGAATGGATAATATATAGTGCAACAGAGAATAGGCAAATAGGAAAAATAGTCAAAAAGAAGAAGCTACTAATAGAACATTGGTAAATGCATAATATAGAAAGTAACTTAATAATAAAAATTAACAAATGCAATAGGTGTTTAAGAGATAAAGAACAAAAGAAAATAGCTGTTATTATTGGATAAGAATCAACAACAATATAAATACAGTTTCAGACATGCTAATAGAGAAAAATAATAATATAATTAAGACAGTTACTAATCAATTAATAGAATATACAAGAACAGAGAAATTGAGGAAAAATGAACAGAAGCTAATAGAACTAAAAATATTAGAAGATCTAGAAATAGAACTAATTAGGAAACAAAAAGTAAGGGAGAATATTAGTCAAGAGCTAGTAAAAATTTTAAAAAAAAATATATTAAGAAATAAAATCAAATATACAATATATACAGATGGTGCAGCAAATAAAAAAAACAAAGAAGAAGCAACAGACAAAAACATAGATATAGGTTGAGTACAAATAGCTGAAGTACAAAATTGGTCAGAAGAAGAGGTACCGTACGCCACTGACTATAGTACTCTCTGAATATAATATCCCCTATTAAAAAGACCCAGGTACTAATCATAGAATCAAGATTTAGAAAATTGAATAAGACCTGGGTATTAGTAATGAGATCCTAGTTATATAAATGCACAGAATATAATGAAATTCAGCAATAGTATCTGATATATAAACTAACATATAATAATAATTCAAAGATAAACAAGTTAAATAAAGAAGAATTTTAACTTAGGTCATTTAAATTTAAAACTTCATTTAATGTTATTTTTCCTCGCACCTTCAAAGTTCCTCTCAAAAATTAAACAATTAGAGTATTGCAGAAAAATTTGAGACAGATCAGAAAGCTAAACAAACAAAAATGAGCACAACCTATTTTAGGTTCATGTAAACCTACTAAATCTCATTTAATTTTAATGTTTGTTTAATTTTTCCCCATCCCCCTTGGACAAATATAAAGAAATAATGTTAAATGAAGTTTCAAATTCAAACAGCCTTAATGTTTCAGCATAAATAGAACTACCAGTATTTAATATCTAGTTAAAGAAATTTTGACTTGTATTTTTAGCAACCCTATTATAAAGATTAAGTACATACTAAAATTTTATGAAGGCATTTTGTTTAACAAGTTTGAAAAAAGAAAATACAATTAATAAAATATTTGTTACTAATTTACTACAATAGATTTTAATAAACTATTTAAACAACATTTGAACTATTTTTCTATTTATTTATGTAATGCTAATTACAAATTAACATTTTATATATAAAGAAAATTAAAATTTACATATAAGTAAAAAAAAAAATTGTGATTAACATGCAAGTAAAAAAAAAAGTTTGATTCATTTTTGCTATATAATCTACCATTTTTTCATTTTTTTTTTAATTTTTTGAAAATTTTTTAACATGAATTTCATATTACAGTATTTAAACTGCAATTGCTTCGTTATTGTTTTAATATAACCTTTGACCTTCAGCTTTAAATTTCAGATGCAACAATATAATCAATAAATTTAATAAAGTTACATTAAAAAAATATATAAAAAACTTAGCATACTTACCTTTAGGCTTTCACCTTAAATTTCAAACATAACCAAATAAATTTATTAAAGTTACATTAAAAAACTGATTAAAAATTTAAAAAAAAACTTGCATTATTTAATATATATAACACTTTACTTTTGAGTTTCAAGATTTATAAAATTATGTCCAATCATTAATATAATTAATTTCTTCTGCTTTATAATAATCATCTTCACTTCTACTATTAAAAGTAACTTCATTATCATTATCAGAATCAGCTTCATATTTATGAATAGGATCAGCTTCAGCTTCATAAATAGGATCAGCTTCAGCTTCATTGTCAGTATTATCTTTACTCATAAGATTAATTACCTCTACTAAATTAAAAACTTATAAATTAGTTAATACTATATTTATATAGAATTTTTGCCTTGAAGATAACCTAATGGCACATAGTAATTACTATATGCTATAAGGCTATTTTCAAGGCAAAAACTTTATATTATTAATTGATAACTTATAAACTCTAAATTATATTTCATAAACCTTCACTAATATTTATATTTGAGCTTTCGCTAGTATTTGTATTAGAGCCTTTACCAGTATTTGTATTAGAGCCTTCAACAATATTTGTATTAGAGCCTTTAGCAATATTTGAACCTGAACTTTCACTAGAGTTTTCAAACTCATCTTGCACATACATATAGTTATGTTTGTATGTTGACCAAGTCTATCATAATCAAAATTAAGCTATCTTTTGTGCCATCTCGTAAGTTAGATATACCACAACACTTAAAAGCTTTTCGTATAAGGTTAGGATTAATATTATTCCATGCCTGAAGTATCCATTGAGCAACCAAATTATATGCAGAGTGTTGAATACAACCTGTCTTAGTATAAGTTAAAATACTATTATCTAGCCAATCATTATAATAATGCCACATCTAAAATAAAATTTATTAAATTATTTATTTAAATATAAGTTTTGCCAAATTAAAACCTGTAACTAAATATATCAATATTTAGTTCCAGGTTTTAATTTGGCATAACTCATATAATAATGATAAATAAATAAATTTATTGAAGTACCTTTGCCTTAAACAATTTATTTATAGCCACATCTAACAGTTGTAATTTTGAAATACAACCTCCTGAAATTATAGCTAAATTAGTATTTTTTTCAAAAAATTGATGCTTAACAATATCTTCTATATGTTCTTTAAATGAATCTAAAACTAAAAGTAAGTGCAGATCTGTCCTTCCTCTATAATTCCATACATTCTCTATCCATCATAGCATTTCATTTGAATTTATCCATCCACTAGGATTTACACAAATAATTACACTTGCAGGAAATGTTTGCCTTAGAACATTTATAAGTTTAAAAATAATAACAGGTGGAAGTTTAGTTTCATCTGCCATACAAGCAAGCACAACAGTAAAATTTAATTTTTCATAACCAGAGGTCCTTAATGAAACCGTATTTATACCACAATCATCAATTGTTACATTGGTGGGAAGATCGAATGACATAGGAACCTTATCTATATTACCTATTAAGGCAAGCAGATAATCAAATTAAATTCTACGATATACAATCAAACTTAAAAATTTCTGTAGTGCAGGTTGTAAATCTTCTAAAAGTTTTTGGGCTATAATTGTTCTATGTCTATTACTTAATTTGTGACAAGTCATAAAGCCATCAACCCATTTATCTGAAAATTTGGCTTCAGAAATATTAGGATATAATGTAGTATAGGGAGATCTTTTTGATAATACTTTTGCTTTAAGTTGAACCATTGATTGTGTTACAGGTTTAAGTGCACTTTACAATTCTTTTACCCAACCATAAATTTCATTTTCTAATTTAGGATACTTTGGTGGTCTTTCGTTATTTAACTTTCTAATATGAAATAAAACATGCATTAAATTTTCTTTTTTACTTTGCCAATCTCTAACTTGCTTTGGTTCTATATTGAAATGTGTAGCAGTTGCATGAACACTATTACTAGAGTGCTTTTCAAGAAATGTAATGATTGCAAGTTTCTCACGAACATTCTACTGTCACCTTTTTTTTTTAAGTAATTCGAGCCTGGCCATGATTCTTATTTCCACATACCATAGTATAAAGAAATATAGTAAATAAAAAAAGAAAAAATCTTATTTAAACATACTGTTATCTAGTAGTACCATATTCTTTATTTCTTTAAAAGTAAACTTTACATGCCGCAGTATAGTAATATTGAACTATATTAACTAATTAATGTACTCCTATTGTAAAGTACCCTTGCTACAAAGTACCCTCCTGTATTTATACCCACCCTCTGTAATTAGTACCTAGATGGATACTATTCAATAAAATCAGTGGTTGAAAGAATAGTACCTCAGGTATTATAGTCAGTGGCATATGGTAGCATTAGAAGTAAAAGGATGATCTATATCTACTATAGCTGAGGTGCTAGCAATATGGGCAGCAATCTTAACAATGTCAAAAAAGAAAAAATTAGTAATATTTACAGATAGCAATGCAGCAATTAGGAATATTAGTAAAGGATTAGTGTATATAGATAGAAACAAAGTTTTTAAAAAGAAAAATACATTATGGGTATTGAAGATAATAGATATAATAAAAACAAAGAATATACAGATAGAATATATCAAAGTAAAAAGTTATAGCAAAAATAGATGAAATAATAAAGCTAATAGCTTTGTGAAAAAGAGAACATTAAGTAGAAAAATAATTTTTTCAGAAGAAGTTAGCTATAAAAAGATAGAGTACTGCCTAGAGTAGAAAAACAAGCAAATAGACATATCTGCAAGACTTCTATATAAAATAGTAACAAATGCCAGACTGGGAATAGAGTGAAAAAAAACAACAGTAATCAAGAATATTAAACTAAAAGCAGAAGTAATGATATACAATTGGATATACTTTTAGAGAAGGCTAAATTCATCTAAAGAAGTATACTGCCTAACAAGAAGAAGCAGTACAAGAAGAAGTGCTTTTATAAAATGTATATTGAACAAGCTTCTGATATTGAAAAAACTTAATAAAAGAAGGCCAGATATATATACAATAGCAGAATGCCAAGTTTGTCAAAGCAAAGTTAAAGAAACACAAGAACATTTGTCATTATGTAATAGACAAGCAAATCTATAAAAAAGGATACAAAAAGTATCTATTACAATGACATGAAATAGTTTAAAAGAAGAAGAAAAGATACGAGTCCTATCTTAAGTATTATATATAATACTTTTTGAACAAACAGAGTAAGAAAAAATAGAAATAAAGAAAGCACTAATCAAAGGTCTAATTCTAAGAACAACACAAAACAGGTTATCTCAAATTTTAAATATAAAAACAAGACAACAGTTTACAAACATAGTAGCAAAAACAACATGAAATATATTCTATGAACAAGTCTGAAGAATCTGCTACGAAAAGGTCAACATATAGGAAAAAAAAAGAGAAATAATGAGTAAAAAGAAAAAAAAAAAACTAAAGGAAAAAAAAAGTCAAGTATAAAAAGAAGAAGAAAGGCTAATCAGCAAGCAATAAAAGAAAGAAAAAAGAAAACAAAAGAAAAAGAAGGGTGAATAAAAAAAAAGTTAGGAAGACAATTAACAAGCTTGTTATAAAAAGAAGAAGACCCTTTTATTATGAACTTTAAGTAGTTAGACAAGCAGTTTACTTCTGCTAGAAGTAATGTAGCAGGTTGCTCTTAGGTGTTATTAGGATAGCTAGGTGATGCTAGGCTTAGTTGTTAGATAAATTTATGTAATTACAGTAGTAGTTTCAAAAATCTTAATAAAGCACTAGCATGACTGCTTATAAAAAATAATAATAATAATAATAATAATATAAAATCTAATTTGTTATATATAAAAACTGAAATATTAGATTATAATAATACTAAGTATTTCTTATACTATATGCTATTAATTAGTTGTATTAAAAAAAGATTAGAAGTTTTTAATATATCAAAAAATTTCATTCTTGAATATGAAAAATTATATAAAACTACTAAAATAAATATATTTTTTAATATTATTTATTAAAATATTTATTTTGTTTTTATTAATTAGTTTTATTTAAAAAATTATAAAAAAAATATTTATAAAAAGCAAAATAATAAAATGTAGTAGAAAACTACTCAAAATACTTTATCTTTAAGCTCAAAAATTTTGTTAATTATTTTGTATTCAGATATTACCAATTGTGATATATTGGGTAAAAGTTAGCTTTATCTAATATATTTGTTACTTGGAAATATATCTACTTGGCACAGAAATAAGCAAAATGCAATGCAATTATTAGGTTACTTGCCAATAATAAAATCAATCTTTGGTATAACTAAACAAAAAGCTAAACAAACTTTTTATAATTGTCTAAAAATAATCTTAGACCTATTTAATTATATTCAGAAGCTGAAATTAATTTGTTAATTAACAACAAATATATATAGTTCTTTTCAAAATTTTTAACAATTATTGCAGATTGGCTAGAAGCTGCAACATTTTGTCTAACATACAAATTAGCAAGCTCTAACTATTCTTGTTATTTTTATTTAGTTAATAGAAAAAATTTAGCTAATTTAAAACTTATTAAATATGATTTAAAACTTAAAAATCATAAAAATATACTAAATTATTATAATATGTATGAAGAAAATACAGTTTGCATTAAATCAGTACAAAATATTTTTTGGAAATTTAAGTAAGTATAATATTATAATAGATTAAAACATTTTAAAATAATTTAAAATATTAAAAAGAATTTTAAAATACTAAATTATAATATATTGTAAATATATATGAATATATGCAAATAAATTTAAATAAATTTAAAATATTTTAAATAATTGTGAATATTTTAAATCATGCAAATCTTTTTAAAATATTTTGCAATATTTCAAAATGCTGCAAAATTTATCTAAGTTTGTAATATTATTAAATACTAATAAATAATTTAATATATTTATTAATTTTAGTAATATCAATGTATATAAAGCTATAGTAATTAATAGAATAAATCATTTAGATTTAGAATTATTTAATTATTATATTACATTTACTTGCAATCTTTTGAAAGATCTATATGGAACTCAATAATAAATAAAATAGATAAAAGATTAGCAGATATTCCAAAATATCCAGAACTTAAAATATTTAAGAATAGAATTTAATTAATTGCTAGATTTATAGCTAATAAATATTGTAGTCTTATAAAAATTATAATATTTGTTTTGAATAATCTAATTAATAATAAAATATTAAACAAAAAATTATTAAAAGTTTATAAAGACTGGAATAATATGTTTTTTTTTTTTTTTTTTTTTTTTGGTATTAAGGTGAGGCCTTGCTCGTATCTTTATTGGTAGTTTAAAAATTAGTA
>CAJVQA010006111.1:0-15286 GCA_910591915.1 Cetraspora pellucida
ATGCAAGAAAAAGCCAAAAAGTTGGTACAAGATATTATACAATCTCTAAAAGAAACCAAGAATTTTATAACTGTGTTCACAAATGCAGCATGAAACAGGTTCTTTGAAAATATATGGAAAAAATGGTGTAATATTGTTGCCGACTAGGAAAAATTAATAGGGATTAAAACCACAATTAAAAAGAAGAAAATTAACAAAAAGCAAAATCTCCCAAGCAAGGAAACATGAAAAGAAGAGAAGGCTATAAATATAGAAGAACAAAATCGAGTCATAAAAGAAAGAAAAGAAGAAAATAAGGTCCAAATCTAGAAAACATGGCTTGATTCAGTTATTAGTTTTGTAAATAGAAATGTAAGACCCTTTTTTTAGAGTCTTACTGGCTAGCTTAGTATAGCTCCAGATCAGGAATAATCACCTGGCCTGTGTGGCAGACCGCTTCTGAGCACTCATAGAAGTAGCTGGGGGATGTCGAACCAAAATTTAAACCAACTTTGTACAATACGTATACAAGAATCTTAATAAAGGTGATTGGCAAGGCTGCCTAAGTTATAAAAAAAAAAAAAAAAAATATGGAAAGAATTAAAGATAGAATGCTTACCAAGAAAACATATTAAAAATATACTAACAAAGCTGTTAGAGCTGAATAGACATTTAACCAAGGAGCAGATGATAAGTTATTCCAAAAGTGAATTAGTCAAAAAAACTAAAGAACATTCTACATATTAATAAAAAGGCATAGTAAATTACAAAAACATAGCAGAAAAAAGAATAGTAAATAAAGCTTTTGAATAAAGTGTATTAACAATTTGCTTTTTATATTAGTAAAAAAAAAGTATATAGTTTAAAGCTATACTAAGATATTTGGTGCCATAAGTGCTTAAAAACAGAAGAGATATCAGAATACTTAACTATATGTTCACATGATAGAGAAGTCTGATTAGAAAAAGGAAAAAAGATTCTTAACAAAATATAAAATAAACTATAAGATAAAAAGATACCTTTAGTAAATAAAGAACTTTTTATAGAGATGTTTATGCTAAATAACAAAGAAAAATATAAAATAAGATATGTAAAAATAGTAAGAAGTCTTTTGGTAAATGATATAATAGTTTTATTTAAAAAAGAAGCTTATTAAGCACTAAAGCTCAGAAAACAGCAACTATGTTTTCAATAAATAGATAAAGTTTTTTAAAAAAAAATCTGAAGAGAATAGTATACTATAGTCAATGAATAAAAAAAAAAATCAGTATTACTTGATTGATGAAGAGACAGATACTAAAAAGAAAAAAAAATAAAAATAAAAGTAAAAGTAAAGAAGAAGAAAAACAAAACAAGGTCTCAGAAAAACATCTTTTGAGAAAGACTTACTAAATAGTAGAAGAAATATAAAGAAAAATTGAACAGAGATTCTAAGTATCACAAATATAGAAGTTTATAGTTGAGTACAAAAAAGAATCTATGCAAGTTAAAATACAAGATAAAAGATAGTTGTTAACAGATAGCAAACCCTAACTGCAGATTTAAGAATAACTTCTTTTTCTAAAAGAAAAAACTTAGTGAGATAAAGTTTGTTACAATATGTTACATCTAGATATTATTAAGACAACTGAGTAGATCATCATTTTAACCTTAGGACTAATTTATCCTCAAGATAAACCTCTTAAAGTCTTTTGTACTTATTTTTATAGCTGATCTAAATATTACTATAGCAGAACCAACACTTGCGATTAGGACTTAACCATTAAACTGCTATGTCCTTGTAGAGTTCACTTAGACTCTAGCATCTACTTTATAGCATAACCCTAGTACTTTAGTATACTCCTAAATTTTATCAGACTCCCAATTAAAATGGCTTATATAGAACTATAACTAGTCTATTAGTATATTAGATTAGTTCAATATCCTTTTTCTTCAGTTCATTTTAGTGGTCTAATTGGTGATACTTCTAAGACTCCCAACTCAGAGGTTCTTGCTCATTCAGTTACTAAGACCTGAGTATCCATTTTCTTAGCCTAGTCTTTACAGTAACACTATTAAAGATCCAGCTATCTCTCTATTTAGGTCTTTCTAAATAAACTTTTTGTTACTCAATTTCAATAGATTTACATGACTACAAAAACTTATCTAGTGTTTGTACTGTCTGATTTGTCAATTTGCATTCTTCTGTATAACTCCAACATTGCACAGATGCTCTATGACCTGCCAGTTATATTGGTATAACTGCCATTATAAGTATCCTAATCTAATTATTAGTAACAGTTGCCATAATATAAATATTACATAGATGATTATTCAAATTTTTTACTGTCAATGAGATTTGAACACCTAACCTATTACTTGAAGAGTTGACAATTTGACCACTTCACTAGGTTACTACACTCTTTGTACTAGTTTTGTATAATATGGTTTTTATATTTGTTTATAAACTTTTTAGGACAACTTATATAAAAGTTTTATAATAATATTTTTGCTTCTGTTTGTAATTGTATAAATGATCTAATTAATATAATAAAATATAAAAATATTACAAACATTAAATGATCAATAAAATTTAAAATCATCTTCTTTCTTAAAAATAACTTACAAAAATACTTTTTCTATATTAAAATTCTTACTAATAATCTATCTACTATGCAAAATCTTAATATTCATTACTTATATCTTTATATTACTTCAAACTGCTCTTGCTGTACAAATACTAAAGATACTTTTCATTTATTTCTATGCCCTAGTAATACTACAAACATTTTACAATCAATCAAAAATACAATACAAAATACTTTAACATTACTAAAAATTACCAACATAACCTCAACAACCTTACTAAATCCTTTTAAATTTCATACTTAACATACCAAATCCTCAATTTAAATATATTTTATATATCATTACAGGAACATTCACTTCTATTATTTACAAAAATATTAAACTACTTATTAATAAACAAACTAATGCCCTGCTATTTTAACTTTCAAATAATCTATTAAACTAGTTTTATCAAGATCTCTGATTTACTCACAACACATATCAACACCAATAAGAAATATCCTGCAACATTATATCAAAATCTAAATGCACTAAAATTTATTTATCAACATCATCAAATTCTTTAAACAATACAACAATCTCTTCTCTAACTATAAATATTAACTCTTTTATCATTAAATGGCTCACACAAAGTTATTCACTAACTACTTGTATATAATAATGTTCAGACAATCACTTGAAGGTCTTCTTCAATCTATCCTAGCTAGAATCTAATTTGAAATAGTTAGCTATAGCACTCATAGGAAATAGAGTATGTAATATCACATTGAGTGCCAATTTGTAGCACAAATGTAGTTTAGAAATCTTAAATTTTAGAACTTATAATTTTATATGTAAAAAGTTTCTACTTGAACATTATATAAATAAAAAATAAAAAAATAATAATAAAATATATAAATTATTAAGTATCTATATATTAATAAATATATCTATTGAGAATGTAGTAACCTAGTGAAGTAGTCAGGTTGTCAATCTACAAATAGTAGATCTAGAGTCAAATTTTATGAATGATAAATTCTAAAAATTATATTTGTATTATAATAACTGATTCTGTTAATTAGTTGAATTAGTATATCTGTAACCTTTAGTTTCATCATTTCAAATAGAAGTTCAGAGCATTTATGCAAAATGTAATATTACATCTATATAAAAAAATATTAATAACTGGTATTGCATAAGACATCAGTGCAAACTTATAATAAGACTATTAGATACAGAAAGCAAAAAAACTATAGAGTTGGAAGCCTACTTGGAAATCCTAAGTATAAAGGTAGTACAAACTTTTGACAGTGCTATTGAACTAATAGAAGTTTATAAAACACCTTTAGTAAGAATAAACAAATAAACTGAATAATAAAATGTATAGAGGAGTATATAACCAACCATGCTGCTAAAATTGCTAAAAGAAAAAAGATATTAAAAGATATACCACACCAGGCTATCTGAATTGGAAATTTGAAGAATACTGTTAGTTCTTAGCTATGGCTAGTAGAGAATAATGAAGAAGACATCAAAAAGATAAATATCAGAATTTAGATGAACTTTATAAGAATATAGCAGTTTAATAATTAACTCTAATTGCAAATAATGGTTTAGGCCAAAGCAATACCAAGTTAGCTATAAGTATGATATATAAAAGGTTCTGGTAGGTTTAGTTTAAAGTTAAAAATAACTTAGTGATTATAGCATATTTTCATCAGTTTACTAAAGTTGTTAGTAGAGTATAATGAATATAGAATTGGAGTGTTTAAATAAAGAATTTACAAATAGTTCTTAGATATAGCAACTAGTATAGAACTTTTAGATAAACTATTTAAATTAGACAATGACTAAAGTTGTACAAATGGCTAGTTATGCACTTATTTTATAATTGCCTTTGTATCTGTTATATCAATAAATGCTAGCCAATATATATTATCAATAAAATTTTGGATTACATGTACTTATCTTAATATCAAAAAAAAAAAAAAAATTTACTAAATATTATTTAAAATAATAAAAAAAAATTTATTAGTAAGCTAATATTATATCTTTTTATAATTTATTTAATTTTTAAAATATAATCAAATTAGAGGTATGACAACTTAATAAAATAAATAAGTTATTAACCTTCCAAGTAGTAAATTAAATATTCAAAACCTATTAATAGTAAAAATTTAATAATCACTTATGTATACTCATATTATAATAACTGTTTTTAGTAATTATATTAAGATATTTATAATAATAGTTATATTAAAAACAAAACAAATACATGCTTAATCTAGATAAAAAATATGAATACAACCAAAGAACATAGCAGCAATCTGATAACAACATATATTAATAGAGCATACTGGGCTATCAATAGTATGCAAAATAGTGTGTTTATTAAACAAGTAGGTAAAATATATGTATTGCCTAGCAGAGAAGATAAAATTATTACTATATTAACAAATCAGAATTCAGAAGAAGTTGCACTATTAAGATTAATAAGAGAATTAATAAACAAAGCAGAGAAAGAGTATTAGAAAGAAAATTAAGCATAGCAGAGCAAAGCAATTATGCAATAATAATAGAACCTATTTTAGAACAAGGACAAGACAGACTAAAAAAGAAATGTTATCAAACTACAAAAATAGAAAAGACACAAAAGGTTAAACAAAACTAAACATCAAAGGAAAAACCAGAAAAAAAAACAATATAAAGTAAAAGCCCAAGAAATTAACAAGATAATATAGCAAAAAGAAACAGAAAAGGTAAGTATTGATAATAGCAGCAAAATGGAAATAGAACAAATTCAATAAAAGCAAGAAGAAACAGAAGAATATGAAAGAAAAAACACAAGTATAAACAAAAAAAATCCAGAATACACCATAATGACAAAAGAAACAAAAAACTAAGAAAGGATAGAACAGAGAATTGAGAAAGAAATTGACATAATAGGGGCATCACTAGAGAAAAGCATTTGGGCACCAAGCAAAAGAGATTGCAACCAAAGCAATAGCTTGCTTGCCAATATACCAGCACACAATATGTCAAAAGAAACAAGTAAAGAGCATACAAATTTTATCAAATAGTTACTAAAGAACAATAAACATGTCAAAGGCATTAAGAAAGTGTTTAAAAGAGGAAACTTATAAATAGAGGTAGAATTTGACTGCAAATATAGCAGAGAAGAAACAATACAAAAAATTAGAAAAAAAAAGCAATTGGTACAGAATAATACCAGAGAAGAGAAAAGAAGACCAAAAAGAGAAATACAAAAAACAGTGCAAAGAAGGTCAGCAAAAAAGAAACAAGATAACAAAAGTAAAAAAGAAGAAACAAGAATGAGAAAAAAATAAAGCAAAGTATATAAAGATCAATTGAAAACAAAAAAGAAATATGAAAACAGAAGTTACATAACAATATAGAACTTACTGACAGATATAAATAAAAGAAAAATTGAATATATCTGCAAAAGATTTAAAGAAGTCTATATAGTAAAAATTAAAAAATCAAAATACAAAGCCTTAGCAATAGTGCAAATAGAAAGCACAGATGAAGAAAATATCCTATAGGTCATACTAGTTAATAATAACAAATTGGTATAAATAACAATAGGGAAAAAAGACTACAAGGCAAGAGAAAATCAGAGAAGATATATAGCAAAGTTGACAGAAGTATTAGGAAATGCCTCAGAAGTTTTACTTCTATAAAGTTTGAAAAGAAAAAGGACAAAATCAGTTTACATTCCACCAAACAGAAATGAAAACCAAAGAAAAACTGCAATAATTATGTTTGCAACTGAGAAAGATATGCAAGCAGCCCAATCAAGACCAATTATGTTCAATAACTCTTGAGTATACTGAGTAGATAGAGAGAAAAAAAACCAAGAAGAAGAGAAAACATAAAAAAGGAAAGAGGAAAAAGCTAGGATAAATTCAGTCAATCCTCCAATACAGAAGAAAATAGAAATAAAGAGAAGAGAGTACAAAGAAGCAGAGCCAGAAGAGAGGAAAACTCTAAAAGTATATATTGGAAAATAAAAAAAAGAATTAATATGCAAATCAAGACCCAGAAAACCAAGCAAGACATAAAAACACAACTAAAAATAAAGAAGAAAACTTTGAAGAGAAAACAACAAAATACAAAAACCAAATGCAAGAGAAGAATATATGTGTAGAAGAAATTTTAGATTAAATCTAAGAGAGGTTAGAAAGACTAGAAGAAGCAAGAGAAGAGGCATAAAAAAACATAGCCAATCATTCCTAAAGGCACCCCAGTTAAGACAATGAAAATAGACAAGAATATTAAAGATTTTCTACAAAAAGAAAGAAAAGAGTTTGAAGAGAGAAAAATACCTCCTTGTCAAAATAAAGAAAAAAGCAGAAAAAGAAAAGAAGAAGCAAGAAACAGAGAGAAAAAACAGAACCAATTAGAAGAAAAATGAAAAAAAAGCAAAAAAGAGATAAAAATTATATGTCATAATATCAATGAATTAAAAACCAAAGAGTGAAAGCTTGAAAATCTGCTTAGCTAGATAGAAGATAAGAAGATTGCAATACTAAGAGTTATAAAAACAAATCTTACAGAAAGAGAAGATAAATTTCTAATGCACAAAGTAACAAAAAGATATATCAAGTATTGCACAAAAGAAGACAAAAAAAAGGGTTCAGGTATAAAAATTTTAATAAAAGAACAATAGGAAAAGCATGTAAGCACAGTCAAGAGAATCAATAAATATATGATTAAGATCACATTATACTTCAAACAAATGAAATTAATAGTAGTAAAAGTATACATACCACCAAATGACAAAAAAGTAAAAAGAAATGTTTAGTAAAAAATAGTAAAGATCATTATAAAAAAGGAAAGACAAACACAAATTAACATTATGAATAACTTCAATCATACTGCAAACAATATACTAGATAAATAAATTTCACAAGCTGCAAGTTTCAAAAAACTGCTAATATTTAATTAAATAAAGTAACAAGACTTCTATGATATATACAGAGAAATGCATTCAACAAAATAAAGTTACATATAGTTAAATACAGAAACAGCAACAAGAATCAACTATATATAGATATTAGAAGGGCTTGCATTAGGCTTACAAAGGGCAAAAATAGAAGATGTAATAGGAATTACTAAAAATGATCACAAAATCATAATAGTAGAAATATAGATAAAACACATAATTGCAAAAAACAGTAAAGCCAAAGTAAAAAAAAGGGAACAATATACCTATATGACAGAGTGAAGAATAAAGAATGAGAAAACTATGCACAAGAATTACAAAAATGATTAGAGGCTAAAGAAGTATTGAAACATATTCGAATAGAAGAATATGAAATAAGAAAAAGAATACAAAAGATAAACAATATATAAGATATAATAAAAAAGGCAATTATAATAGCAACAAACAAATATATACTCAAGAAGAAAGTGTATAACATAACAATAAATAGAAGACTCAACCAAAAGAATCAGTAGCAAGAGAAGACTATTGTAAAAATTCAAAGATTGATTAAATATGCAAAGTCCAAAAAAAGAGCAAAAGGTCTCAAAAGCAAAAAAAAGCAAAATAAATAAGAAACTTAAGCTGCTAAACAAGAAAATAAGTGCAAAACTACCAAAAGTTCAAAGATAATAGTCAGATGCCTAGATAGAGGACATAAAAAGCTGGCAAAGAATTCTACAAGAAAAAAGAATAGAAGCAAGAACAAAGAAAACAGATTGAAAAAAATATAGACAAAAGATATAAAATGATCAAAACTGATCAAAGAAAAATGATTGCCAGTATTAACATTAGAAGTTTTACATTTTCGATCATAACTTTTGATGTACTAGACCAATCTGGATGAAACAACTACTATCAGATTCAGCTCATCGAGATGGTTCTAATGAGCACAAAATCATATGATTCTGATTACAGGATCATGAGATCATGATGATTTTGATGAAGTACTAAATCTAGTACATGTGACTTGGATATAAATGTCTAAATTAGCTAAGCCCCAATTCTCTCAAATCTCTCAAATATCATAGATATCATAGATCTTACATATCTCACATATATCATATATATACTATTTATTAGATATCTCTCATATATACCATATCTCTTATTTTTTTTTTTTTCGGTATTAAGGTGACCTCTTTGGTACTAGCTTTTTATTAATACTTATATCAGGTACATGTTTTATACAGACGTATCCATATTGAACTATTAAACGAGTATATAACTGGCTACACATGTAACTTTTCTATATTACCTATTTAAGGAGTCTGCCCGAGGGTTCCCTACTAGTTGCTATACCTAACACCCCTGCTTAGATGTTCTATTTAAACCCTCTGATCTAACCCTAGTATTAATTTCACTAGATCACAGACCCAGATCTGTTTGCTTTTAACCATAAGATAGTTATCCTCGAGATAAACCTACCAGAGCAAGCCATATTCCCTTTTACTGCTAACCTGGTTTTAACACTATGGCCGAGACCAACACTTGCAGTTAGGGTTACCCCTTAAACCACTATTACCCTTGTAAAGTTCACCCAAACCTTGGTACCCATCTTTCTGACTTTTTCTTTATCGTTCTCTACTAGTTGCAACTCAGAACTAACCAACTCTCCAGACTCCCAATCCAGATAGCCTAGTATGGTATACTTATGTATCCTTTTCCTCTAGTAATTCCAGTGACCTGGTTAGTTATGTGCTTCTCTACATATCTTTGTCATCCGGTTTATCCGACAGTTTCTATGAAGGTGTTTTATAAGCTTCTATCAGTCCAATGGCACCATCGAAAGTTTGTGCTACTTTTTTACTCGGGATTTCCAAATGGGTTTCCGTCTTTTCAGTTTCTTAGCCTTCTACACCTGGAGGACTTATTATAGGTTTGTTCGAAGCCTTATACAATACCAGTTTTATATTCCTCTATGTACATGTACTATGTAATGTTACACTTCATATAGATGCCCTGAGCTCCCAATGTCAGGTGGGGCCTGACTTGGTGTACCTAAGATTACAGATGCCCAAAACCTAACCAATCAGTAGAGACAGTTACCATAATACAAATATAATTTCCAAAATTCGTCGTCTATGGGAATTGAACCTTAGACCTGCCACTTGGGGGTTGACAACCTATCTACTTCACTAGATTACCACACCCTACACCATATCTCTTATATATAACATATAGCATATATCTTTTATATCTTTTATATCTTTTATATCTCTTATCATTTATACTATATTTAGTATATTCAATAGAAATAATTTATCTTTATTGTAATAATTTATATATGTAAAATATTTATAAAAGCATTGCTTTCTGATCCTTCAAGAAAGTTAAGTGTCTTCATACACTTTAATAGGAAGTGTCTCCATACACTTCAATAAGAAGTGTCTTCATATATTTTATAGTTAATAAACTGAATGCAATATTTAGTATCTTCATATACTATCTATTGTTGCCTCTGCTTTAAAATCCCAAATCACTCTGTATTTTGTTAAGTCTTGTGTAGACTTTTGTATAGAACCTGTCAAGTTATAGTCATTATACTATAGTTGAGCAGCTTTTGATATCACTGTAGTTAAAGAAAAAACTACAGGTTAACATTTTGGTGATGACTATGAGATAAGTTCTTAATTTATCGAAGATAATTGATTTTAGTTAGTTATAAGGAAACTCTATCAATATTGATCTGTTTGATCTGTAATTTGAAGAGTATATACTTGCAAACCTACTGCATCTTTTCTATTAAACATATCTTAGTGAAAAATCTCTTTGGAACCTGCTATTTAACATCAAAGTAATGACAACATTTTTGATTTGTAAAGAAATTACAAAAAACCCTTCTTGAAGAAACATTCTGACTATCATTACACCAATTTTAAATGTCCATATCTTAGCAACCACTAGACCAATTTTAGCATTTTGACCTCTTTTAGGACCGAAAGAACTCTCTCTACAACTTCCTCTTAAGTAACAAAGCCTGTTATCATAGTAAATTAAAGAGATATTCACTGATTTCTAAAAATTAGAATTTAGAAATAAAAGCATAAGTGTTTGCATTGTAACAAACAGCTTCTACATATAATTCAATTTTGAAAGAGTATCTGTTAAAGTTATTTATATATATCCAAGAACATATTATTCAAATACCTTTATCTCAAATAGACACTTTTCTTAAATAAATTTTTTCAAAAAATGACTATCCAAAAAAATCTTTTTAGATTAATTCTAAAAGATTTAAATGAATTCTCTACTGAACAGATATATCTAGTAACTGTACCAATATTAATTGATAACACTTGGTCTAAGTATTTCAATGAAACTTATCAATTATATAAAGAAGCAAAGCATGATAATAGAATAAAGATGCTTGCTTACTCTTATCACTTAGAATCATTGGTGTTAGCCTGCCTACATCATAAAGAAATTCAAGTTCATCCAAAGACAAAAATTATATAGATTAGAACTTATCACCTATTTAGTATAGTTGGATATTATAAAATTTATAGAACAATGAGACTAAAACCTAAATATCTATATTATTTGAATGAAAAACATTTCAAACAATTATTATAACAATTCTTTTAAACTAAATTATTTTTTAGTATAATAAATATTCTTATCTTTTATTCTTAAACCGATAGCATAGCTTGAAGTTTTTAAACTACAAAATTTATAAACAAAAAAAATTATTATTAGATAGATATTATATATAGTTATTGGATATATGTTGAATAGTCTTTCTTTAAGACCTTAAAATGAATAGTTGTCTAGAACTACTTGTAGCCTTATTTTTTATTTTTAGTTATAGTCTTTTTAATATAAATTAGTTTGAATTATTATATTTGAGGGACCTGTAAGTCATAAACATAGGCTGGTACTAACAAGTAATAAGTACTGTGCTTGGTGAAAAATTAATAATTCTAAGAAAAATAATAGTAAAATAGTTTAGACTAGTAAAAGTCGATGAATATTGTTGCAATCGATCTGAAATTTTAAGAACAACCTCTTTGAAGAATTCTACATCTTTTATACTAAGCTTATCTTAGTAAAAAAATGTCATCCCGATTCGTAAATCAAGTAACAGTCTTTTTTGTTCCTATAAAAACAGACTTTAAAGAAGAATTAAAGAAAGAAAAGAAACATTTTGGATTTCTTAAAATCAACATAGAAAATTATCTACTGGACCAATTTTAACATTTCAACTACTGTTAAAATCGTTGGAAGCTGCTCTACAACTTTACATAAGAGCCCAAGACACTGTTACATAATACCAAACTAATTTTTAAAGCAACTTTTAAAGATAATTTAGAACAATTTACTGTGCCATATAGACAGAAGATTTGAAAAATTTTTATATCCAAATTAGACTATGTAACCTATAGAATTCACATTTCTTTTAGGTTCTGTTATGTTCTGAAATACTAAAAAAGATGACTTTTTTGAATATTACTTATATTATATTTATTTATACCCCATTTATATATCCTATTAGTTATAGTATTCTTTTTCTTATAAATAATATAAAGTGATCGTTATGTTCATGAATAGTATTCTGGCAAAATACTAGCTTTATATTATTGAAATTTAAAGGCCATATATAGCTGTTAACAGTCTGGTTATTAGTATTTCTTCCTCTGTTTATGTCTTAGAATATCTCTAAGTTTTAGTGTCTAATAATTCTCGTAAAGGGTAAACAATTTTGTTATCTCTGACCAATACAAAAAGGACAATAGGTGATGACTCCAAACATGGATCTATTCAACCCTTATAGTATCTAAAAGACTATTGAATTTAAATTTTATAAACACCTATTATTTTATTATTCATCATTATAAATTTTATTTTATGATAAAATATTTTATACCCTTTATTAAGACAAAAAAAAATAATAAATTTATATACAAATAACAAATTAGAAACCAATACTCAACATTCTATCCCTATTATTATTATCCCCTTCACTTCTTCTTTCTTCTGCCCTTAATCTTCTCAAGTCCTCCTCATCATTTGCCAACCTTGTCCTCAACCTATTTCTCTTGTCCAACAACTGATTATACTACTGCTCTATCATCCATCAGTCCTATACTCTTGCAACTGCATTTTCCCTCAACTTCTCCAACTCTTCTTCTAAACTCTGGATTCTTCTAAACTCTGGATTCTTTTTCTTTGTGAGGCCACTAGTTATATTAAGTTATAAAAATTTTATTAGCTTTGTACAAAAAAAATAAAAAGAAAAGAAGAAGAAAAAAAAAAGTTTAAAGCAAATATTCACTGCCTATTTTCATTTTGAACCATCTCTAAGGCTTCATACAAGGCATTATGCCATTATGACGAGCACGACGAACACTTCTTGGAAGACTGTAGTGAGACATTATTATTGTTATTATTGGAGTTGTTGTTGTTAATGATGTTGAGAAGTTGAATTTTTACAAAAAAAAAAAAAAAAAAAAAAAAAGGAAAAAACAGATAGATTATAATATTTAATAGACAATGGTGAAACAAAATTAGACACCAATGAGAAGTTAATTTACCAAATTTAGAAATCAATTAGAAATTGATTTAACAAATTTAGAATAGTTAAGATTTGTAAGTCGCATGATTGCAAATCACATGAAATCCTAACATTTTATTAGGCACTTGAAGTATCCTAATGATCTCCAAAAAGGGTACAAAATTGAAATTTAGTAATGTTTCTAGTATGAATTAACAGTATAAGGCATATTACTAGGTTGTAGAAGTCATACGTTTGAGACTGGCCAGGGGGAGCTCTCTGCTAGGATCCAAGTTCAGTAGAGCCTTTGGTTGAAATACTGAAAACAGAATTTTTTTTTATTCTTCAAACATTTATATCTATTTATTTTATTATATTAGAATATCATATTAGTTTAGACTTTGACATTTTATTAGATTATATTATATATATTTACCCTATTAGTTTAATTTTCATTAGGCCTAGAATTAATGGATGTCTAGGACTGTATAGAGCAAGGTTGAAGCTCTATATACTTTTTGGTTAGAATTTTTAGAACAATTTTTAGAATAGATTTATGCAAAATTAGAACAATTTTTTTAGTTTGTTATTTCTAGGCAAAAATAACTGATAGTTAAATATTCTACCCTATTGAAAGATATTAGAAATTTGAGATAGCAATAAGTCTTTTAATTTAGTCTGACAATGGTACGTAAATAATTGTTAAGCATGCTAAAAGAAATTTGGAATATCTGTAAGTCATGACTATAGCCTAGTACTGGCAGGTTTAATAAGTACTGTGCATAATAAAAGAAAAGAAATTACAACACTCAAGATAATTAGGAATAGAGTATATATCTTCATATCACTATACTTATTTCTATGCCGATATGTTAAAGTTTAAAACATACAGTATAATCAATTGGGTCACATGACTTTCAAGATATTATACTATAGAAACAAGAATCAATATTTTTTAAATCTGACGTTAAAAGAAAATTAAGTCTAGGTAGTCAGTGTCCTAGCAACCAGTTAAAAATGAAAACCATTACTTATCACAACCTAAAGTATTTTTTAGAAACAATAAAATTTTTTATAGATTTTATAAGAAGCCAAAGAAAACAGAAGACCTACCAATTACTCAAAGAACAGATATCAGAAAAGAGAAAAATATCGAATATTTGGACCTCTTTAACCAATTCCTATAGGAGCACCTTTTTATTGAATTAGAATAGATTTTATTGAACCCTTATCTACTACTACTCAATAAAGCAAATATATATATAACAAAAAGACCAGAAGCAAAAAGTTGTTATTTTCTGAAAATAACAAATTTTCTTATAAATATTATAAGAAAATATAAAAAATATTGTAAAATAAGAACAAAACTAGGCATAAGTAATACAAATATTGCTAAAATTAGAACAAAGAATTATTTAATGTTTATTACAAACAAGAGTAAACATAAATGAAAACACAAAAGAAACATAGATCAAACAAAAATTAGCCAGCAAAAGTGTGAAACAATATGGGTTATACAGATTACAAATTAAGTATATCCAAGATTACTTGGCATAGAAGTATAAAAAAAATTTAGCAGATATAATAAAGCCCAAGAAATGGCTTTCTTAGATTTTTCACAACTCTGAAACAAAACTTTAAATAATACTCTCTCACAATGAATAATGATTTCAATGAAATTCTTGCTGATCTTTATAGTATGACATCTTTATTTTCTAATCCAACATCTCGACCAGTAGATAGAACTTCAAGTTTACAAGACCAAATTGTAAAGATTAGAAACAAGTTACTTAGAACCTGACTTTATATGAGACAAACACAATTAGCCTATGCTTATTATCTAGGAGAACTAATAGAAGAAAATTCTCTTAAAAAAAGAATGATAAAAAGGAAGTTTCTAATTATTATTATAAGGCTTTTATTAGAGTCTTTAATATTTTCAAAAATCTTGAAATAGAACAAATCTTTAGAACTACTAATGCAACACTTTCCAAGATTAATAGTCTTTCTACTGCTGATTATCATGCCTTAATCTAATTTTCGTGAAGCTCAAAACCAAGTGAGAAAGAATATTAACATTAGAAGTTTTACATTTTCGATCATAACTTTTGATGTACCAGACCAATCTGGATGAAACAACTATCATCGAATTTAGCTTATCGAGATGGTTCTAATGAGCACAAAATCATGTGATTCTGATTACAGGATCATGAGATCGTGATGATTTTGATGAAGTACTAAATCTAGTACATGTGACTTGG
>CAJVQA010006112.1:0-15282 GCA_910591915.1 Cetraspora pellucida
TAAATATCAATATATAAAAAATTTTCACATTTCTAATTAGAAAAAAAAAATTTAGTTAGTTAATGATTATAATTGACAAAACTTTAACCTATATACATAAATTTGATTTAAATTTATTTTTTTTAATTTTTAATTTGTTAAATAATAGAATTACTTTTTTTTAAATTTTTTGGTTGTTACTATTAACTAATTAAAATTATGAATTTCTAACATTGACACTTAGATTTAAAGATAAAAAGTACTATATTGAAATTATATATAAACTTTATAATAAATTTAATTTTATAAAAATTATATTAAATAAACTAAAATTAATTTAAAAGAAAAGTTTATAAAATAGGTTTTTCTAATTTTAATGATAATAAAATTATTAAATTTGATTAAAAACTCAGTAAAATATAATTTTTTAAAGATTAGATATAAAAATTTATTAATTAAATTAATTTATAGGGTTACATAAATTAACCAATCAAATTTAGTACTCTTGTACTACCTAGAAAATTTTGAACCATTCTAGAAAAACTTTGTAACATATATATATAAATATATATTTTTTAAATATAATAAATAATTCAAAATTTTATCATAATAGATAAATTATTTTATTTATATTTTGTAAAAATTAGTTGTAATTTAAAAAAGTTTTATAAGTAGTATATTTTAATTTTATATGAAAATTTCAAAATACTATATACAACTATATAAAAATGATCTACGTACCCTCTACCTTTAAAATTCAGACTTAGCAGTTTTTTTTTTACCTTTTTCAGAAAGTCGTGTCTAAGCTAACTCTGAATATAAAAATTATAAAAACTTTAATTTTAGAGTTAACTTTCTAGAACTCTTTTGAAGTTAGAGATAATGTTTGTGATAATTTTTTGCGCGTGTAATTTTACGTATAAGGCCAAACCAATTTAATCCTTCGTTTAACATAATCCCCCTTTATTTTTCAAAATTTTATGAAAAAAATACAGAATTTTTATGTATTTCATATTTTTTACAGCCAATAGATTTGTTGTATTTTTTTTTTTTAATTTTGAACTATTTAATGTTATGTTAAACGAAGAATCGATTTGGAGTACCGGGCAATCAGCCAATCAAACGAATTTTTACCAATGAGACTATCGTTAGTATCGTTACTATTACTGTCGTTACTGTTACCGTATCTCCATAACCTAGCTTAATTAATACATTTAATTATTATGTCAAAACGAATGCTTGGAAAACTAACCTTCTTTGTTGGCGGGACAGTTTTTGGAGTTTTTACTTGTTATTATTTGAACAAGCCAAAGCAAGTAAAAGAATGGTTACCTGGATATTCGCGTATTCCAAAAGAGAAACAATTGTCATTTCCTTTAGAAACTTTTGGAGGACATCCCGGTGAGTTAAAAGGGTAAGCGACGAAAGTAGTCTCATTGGACTAGTAAATCATATTTTATCTTAAACATGATTTTTATATGAATAATTGTTACAGGGCCGGTTGACGACGGGTTACAAAGAAAGGCATATTCCTTTTCGTATAACCGACAACTTCGTCATCCAAATTGGGTAAAATTTTTTTATAATACGGAAGAAGCATATCTATAAAATATTTGCTTATTCACATCGATGCTGATAGGTATTTGAGCATCTAACAGAAGACTCGTTAAAAATTGGTGAAGGTGTAGATCGTAAATTTTCAAAATTCCAAGAAGATAAAGGAATTCCAGAAATGTTCAGTGCAAAATTAACCGATTATTTTAAATCGGGATATGATAGGGGTCACATGGCTCCGGCTGCTGATGCTAGAAATACACAAGAATCTCTGAATGAGACTTTTTATTTGACGAATATTTCACCTCAAGTCGGGAATGGTTTTAATAGAGATTGTATGTTTTTGATTTTTACCAACTTTCACCATAGGTGATATCATCTAATTTAAATAATTAGTATATTGCTTAGCACCAACCCTAATCTTAACTTTAGTACAAAAAAATTTTTATACTCATAAAATAATATAGGTGATATCATTTAGAGTGAAAATTAGTCATCACTATACATGTCTATACACATCCCTTTTTTTTAAGTGATCTTATATAGAGCTTACGTATGCAAAAAGTACATATTTTGCATGAATGATCATTATGATCTCTATATAAGGTCATTTTAAAAAAAAGGACGTGTGTAGTGGTATGTTTATAAAATTTTTTTTTCAACCAATTTTTCTTTGGTCATAATAGATTGGGCATTTCTTGAAGACTTTTGTAGAAAACTTGTACGTAATGAGCACTTCAAAGACGTTTACATATTTACAGGCCCAGCTTATATACCGAAAAAGGATGTTAAAGATGGTAATTTGATACTTTCATTATATTAATGTATAACATAGCCTCTTCATTATAATAATGCAACGTCTCTATTATAATAAGGTAAATATTATGTGAAGTATCAACTCATAGGTGATCCTCCAAACGTTGCCGTCCCGACGCACTTTTTTAAAGTGGTCTTGGCCGTTAAAGAAAACGATAATGGAAAATTGAATGCGCTTGGTTGTTTCTTGATACCGAACCAGCGTATACCGAATGATGATCCACTTGAAAAATACGTAGTTCCACTTAATGCTTTAGAGAGAGCTACTGGATTAAGATTTTTTAAAGATTTTAAGGAAAAGACTGATCATCTCTGTGAGGTTATAAAATGTGGTAAACTAGACCCTCCTTCCAAATGGATAGCAAGGAATGACGAAGAGAAATTATTAACAGATCAAGGGCCCCAAGATTAATTTCATAATTAATATTGTATTATTCACACGATAATTAATGATAATAATCAGTGTTTCAATTCCAAAATCAATATTCAAAATTTAAACACTGCGTTATAATTTTAAATCGATATAAATAAACCAAATGAGTATATACTTTACACTAATCTGAGATGAAATACTTTTTTTTTTCTTTTTAAATTTATGTTACTAACCCGTAAAAAATTTCAGGGAAAGAAAATATAATAATAGAAAAGACAGTTTATCGAACAAAATATTTGTAGGAATAAAAAAAAAAACAAAAAAAAAAAAAAGAAAAAAAAGATTGTTCATAATTTCCAAAATTTGAAAACTAGCAACAAAAAAAAAAAAAAAGGTAAAAACAAAATTGTACTTAATTGTTCAAATATCTTAATGCAAAAAAAAAAAAAAAATTTGTACAATATCACACTTTGTCTCTATTGAATCTTATTTATTCCTATATCATTATGAATGATGATATGTATATACACGGTGATATTATGACATATTCATCAAGATATCATTCCATAATCATTAGTCCCAGACTAACTAATAATCCGGAAGATTTCTGATACAAAATATATAATAGATCACAGCTTCTCCACAACTTTCTAGCCCATGGTATATGCGGGTTTCTTTATTGTGTTAATTTAGTTACAGTGTTGAGTGCAACCTTGTTCACATCATGTGATCTACGACGTGACGGCGGTTTTCGATTTATATAATCGGCATATTTAACGATGAAATCCACTTGTCTGTAGACAAATGAGAAAATAAGTATTGAACCATCGAAGTTAAAGTCATCGCCAAGAACAAAAATACATACTGTATGGTTTCAATAGCCTTAGGGCTCCTCCTCATTCTTACGAACCGTATTGCACGGTCAGCATCGCAACAGAATTGTGTTTTAAGTAACCAGCAACACGCCACTAAGCCAGCTCGCCCAACGCCTACATAAGAAATAAATTACTTTCTTAGAGCGAAATTAAAGAATAAAAAAAGATTGGACGGAGGTACTACTAACCGCCACGACAGTGAGCAAGAACTCTTTGACCCGATTGTATATGACGATCCATTTGCATTACAACCTGATCCATCTGGTCTAATGTGTCTGGACAACCACCTTCAACCATTGGTATTCTAAAATTAAAAATAAATGTGAATTCATTTGCACAATGTAAAACATTAACATAATTAGAAATTAGGTAAGATATGTAATATAAAACAGACCTAATGATTTGCAAATTATGCTTCTGAGCCAATTCACAATACTTAGGCCATGGTACTCCTAAGAATGCTAATTCTTCATCATTAAGGCAACTATATTAACCATCCATGTAATGAAAATTTTAGGCATATAGACATTAATAGTGTAAATTAAAGCATTGACTTAAAAGTATTAACATACCATATAACCATTGATATGTCTGAAGATTTTAATCTTTGAAAATCTAAATCCAAATCACGATCAATGGTTGCTCTTCCTCTTACTGGACCATTGAGTCGAACCTTTTTACCAGGACATGAACTTAAGGCCAGGTTACCTATTAAAGTCGGACTATAGTACGTACAAGAGCCACGTCTTTGTAAAGTCTGTGAAGGATTTCTCACAGTTTCATAATAGTGTTGGAAAAGAGATGCAGTAGTATACACATCAAAAAGGTCTATCGTCGCAGGAAGTGGATCCAAAGAGAGACCTTCAATCAACTCTTCCGGAATGATCCAGCTGATGCTATTATTAACATAAACATAAAAAGCAGGATTTTATAAGTTACAACGAGTGTACGGACCAGTTTTCAAGTAAAAGGATGTGGCTTTGCTTACTTGATGGGGTGAGTCAACGACGTTTTCAGGCTAACCCGTGGCGGAGAATTACAAGACACGGCTGGTCTATAATTAAGAGAGGTTACAGGCGACACAGTATCCGAGGAAGTAGAAGCCATATTTAGAGCGTTATAAAAACAAGATTTACAAGAGAAATAAAATTACACAATAAAGTATAGGGAGCGGATAAAGAATATTGTAAAGTGGCGCTTTATACCAGTTGAGAAGGAAATTGCGGAAAAGTGTGATATCTCTATCAGGCGTGTCCTGCAACATATATATATATATTTATTTGAATTTAAATTATTGGACATGATTTTCGAACATTGACCGACGCATCATTTGCCAAACTGAAATTGGATATACCTTCTCATGTTGTACTAGTGTTTTGAGTGAGACAAACAAAGGATATATTGATAAGATTCACAGATATAGAATCTATTGTGTTTTTATATTTGCTACCGTACGCCACAAAACCTTGCCAACGTTTCATACTTAGTCAATTGGTTCCTTTTTGGATATCCATCGTAACATGACTTGAGTAGCTCCGAAATACGAAAGATTTTCATAAGAATGGAAGAACGAACCATATCAAACATTAAATATTTCTTGCATGAGCACAGGATTCATGTGATTTAAAATTTGACGTTGTTACACTAAATACATTTGGAGCACTGCACATGAGTTTCATGTAACATCTACACTCCAATTTACCGAATTATCTAAACTCGGAATTAATCTTCATCGTATCCAAGAGAAGGAAGATACTTAAGCAGCCAGGTGCTAGTACTGCATAACTTTATTGTGATAGGGACATGAATACGTATGATTTACATGAGAAATCGGATACGTACAGACTTTTTATATACTGTTATTATTAACATAACAAAATAAGGAGTATTCAAACTGATTGATTGTATGCATGATAAAAGGATTTAAGCGAAATAATATAAATATATAAATAAATAATAAATATATAAATATATAAATAAATAATAAATATATAAATAAATAATAAATATATAAATAAATAAAATATAATAACGATAATTATAGTCCAGATTACCCGGGTTATCTGGGTAATTTGTAACCATAACATCCCGTGATCTTGATATAATGATCAGAGTACATATCATAATCATGGTTTCTGCTCAGTAAGTGATCCAAATCATCCAAATCATTATTTGAAAAACCAACTAGTTGACAACCAGTTGACTAATCGGTTGGATAAATTTTAAATGCCAATCAAATTGATGTAAAAAACATGTGATTGTTTATTTGGCCAATCAAAGTCATTAACAACATGTGACAATTAATTGCAACCAAGTTAACTAATCGATTTGACACTACTGTTCAGATTCAACCCTTAAATCATAATCAAAGGTTATCTTTTATATTCTCGTTGATTATCGCATTTACGGATCGGCCAATGATAAGTGTTGCCGGAGATGTCATGTTGTGTTTTTCTACCACCTCTCCTAACGTCGCAACCGTCGCGGGAATGATCCTTTCCTCAGGACGATTACCATTTTCCACAAATACTGAAGGCAGATGTTCAGGATATCCTTTATCTAATAACACTTTAGATAATTCATTTGATTTGCCAACAGCCATGAGTACAACTGTGGTACGCATCTCATGATATTCAGGTAATTCAGGTAATCGTCCTTTGGTTCCTTGACCGGTTGTAATGAGCACTTGATCTGACAAACCTCTGTGAGTTACAGGCACATCTGCAGCCATCGGCGCTGATAATGCACTACTTATTCCCGGAATGACTTCAACGTTCCAACCTTTCTCCCTAAAGTATGTTACTTCTTCCCCCCCGCGTCCAAACAAAAATGGATCGCCAACTTTCAGTCGTACAACAGTTTTACCCTCATTTAATGCATCAAGACACCAACTTTGAATCTGATCTTGTGACTCTGGTGATTTAGCTTCTCCTGATTTGGCGGGTGCTAAACGAACTTCACATGTAATGTTTGAGAATATATCACTTGGAACAAGTCGGTCAGACACGATTAAATCTGCAGACATAAGAGCCTTGGTGGCTTTAACAGTCATAAGTTCTGGATCTCCTGGTCCTGCTCCAACCAAAATAATGCGGCCTTTTTTAGTCGAATCAATTTGCTTGTTTACTTCTTTAATCAATGAAAACTTTGGAACTTCATTATTCTCGTAAAAAGACATCAATTTGGTAATTTTTTCTTCATCTAACTGGCGTAATTCTTCCATGGTCCATTGTTCACAAATTCTTGACATCCAATCCATTCTTTTCTTAGATGAAGTATGACTTGGATCAGTTTGTCTTACTTTTTGTCTTAAAAGCCCAACACTTTTGATCGCATCTCCAATTCTTTCTGGTAACTTTTCTGCTATACGATCACGAATTATAGTTGCTAATTTTGGTCCTTGACCGTTCGTTGATACTGCTATTTGAAGTGGCCCATTACGATGTTCTGCCATAAAATAAAAATCACACATCTGTGGTATATCTGCTACATTTACTGGAATTTTTCTTTCTCGACATAATGTACAAATTTCTTCTGACCTGATCGGATTATCGATAGCTGACAAAACCATATCAACTCCCTCTAAGTCAGATATTTCAAATTCTCTATTGATCCATTTATAAATTTGTTTTTGTCGAATACGATATTTCAATTCATCCTTCAGACCTTCTTCTGGGCATACCAAAGTTATAAGTGCATCCGCCTCCAAAGCTTTTATGACTCGACTTGTTGCGACTTCACCACCCCCAACAACAAGTACTTTTTTATTTTTTGAACGCCAAGCAAGGAGGAGAGAACCTCCAGTTCTTATAGTTGGATATTCTTCAGAAGTCATTATTTCCGTGATATTTTCAATATAAAATAAATGATATAAATAATTTACAGGAATAACGATAAACTTAATACGTACAAGATAATGATAACGATAACAGATTTATCCTAAATCTGGGGGTCGGATGCAGTCACATGACATGAAGCAGGAAAAAAAGTGAAAAACGTATGAAAAACGTCAAAAATACAAAAAATAGTGCCTAAACCTATTAATAAAAAATGTCGGGGAGACAATTTTACTATAAGACCTGCCCTTACCCTAACCACTACACTAACCCTTATCCTAACTTTAATTAAAAATATGACAGAACACGGCTTTAAACGTACCCTAAATCTGAGGTTTATCCTAGATCTGGGGTTTAGATATCTATCCAACAACCATTTATATATAAATCTGCAAAGCATGCATGTTGCCATACCGATATAGTAAATTTAATTTCGTTTACCGATATCGATATAAAGTTGACCATCTATAAAGTCTTTTATAACTCTTTAATTTCAAGATGTCAACATCTTCAACAACTTCGACAAACACCCCACGTTATGGTGCTCCTCCAGTAATCCAAAAACCCATTCCTATAACTAAAAACGGCGTCATAAAAATAAAAGAACTTAGGCCATGGATTCGTGGCTTTGATTTGAAATGCATCATATTGCAACATGGTATGTTGTCTTCATTTTATAAAATTTATTATTCCAATCTTAAATCTCATTCATCTCTAATTTATAGTCTCATCTCGTGCTTTGAAGTCTATAGCAGAAGTTGAGATTCATAACTTTCTTGTCGCCGACGATACAGCGGTGTGCACTCTTGTGATTTGGGAAAATGGTCAATATTACAAAAGTGGTGACATTGTTCAAATCACTCACGGGTAAGAACTTTTTATTATAATCTTTAATTATTCAAAATATTTAATCAATACTTTTTTTTTTTTGTAGTGAAACTAGAATTCATGAAGGTACATTCGAATTAACTGTAAATAAAAATTTTGGAAAAATAAAAGTTGTTGATTGGTGATTATTTATACTCAATTAGAACCGGTTATTGTGACTATTATTATTCTTTATTATTATGAATATTCTTGTTGTTATTAATATTTAATTACTTTTTTATTATACAATTATAGGGATGTAATGCCATATGTCGAAGAAGAACAACCCAACTTGAGTAATTTATTATGGATCCAGGAAGATGACAACCAATTTGTAAGATTATTCAACCATTTTTTAAATTTTTTTTTTATCAATTGAAAAGTCTTCAAATACTCATTATATCATTCTTTATCATAAAAGATGCCAATGACTCATAATCGTGTACCGCTTGATTTAGTTACTTTTAAACCTATTGATCCAAACTTTCAATCTCAGAGAAATACTAATGAATCGCTAATACAGTCAACAACTCAATTAACAAGTACTGAAATTAAACAAGAGGAAGACGCTAAAATAAAATTAGAAGAAGATGAGATGAATGGTGCTCCAAATAATGTCTCCGAAGTAAAACTAGAGCAACAGCATGTACGTCCTCAACCATGGCGTCAATCAAGCGAATCTCGACAGCATCTATCATCTCAACCATCTGATCGTCCGCGCGGTGCCAAACGTAAACAATCTTATCAAAGACGTGATAGCTGGTGGGAAAACCGTGACCGTGATCAGGATAGAGATGGTATGAGAGGTGATTTGAGAAATGATCGTGGTGATCGTGGTCGAAATCAGGACAATAGACGTGGGCGTCAACAACCACGTAATAGAGGTCGCGATTGGGACCGAGGTAGGGATAGGGATCATCGTGAACGTGATCGAGAGTGGGAATACAATAGACCGCATACTGACCTTGATCGACCGGAAGAGGGTGAATTAGTGGACATTGATTTTGCATCATTTTCTGCTGGTATGAACAGAGGAGACAATAATCATTCTACCAGAAAACAACAAAGGATTGATTGAACGAGTAACGTGATAGACATTGATGTATTTAACACTGAAGATAATTTTTAATAAATTTTGGTATTATTATTTAAGTTCCTAACCATAATTTATTTATAGTATGTAGAGGTATTTCTATCGAGCGATCAAAGTTATTATTGTAAAACTGTTTGATTATATAAATAAATTTGTTTTCTTTCTTGTCTGCTGTTTTTATTTTAATAATTTCTACGTATGCTTGCTTTTACGCTACGTATTATGTAATTTATTGATCGAATATAAGATAAAATAATTCCATTATCTGTTGAATACTGTATTTACAGATTTAAGATTATCAATGTCTTTTTTAGTCTATTAAGATAAAAGATATATTACAAAATTAAAAATCAACAGAACTTCGTGATGCTAATCTTTTGTGTTTGCTCCGTTAGTTCAAACACTTAAAAATTCAAATTTTTATTAAGGATGTTTACAACCTAATGAAATCGAAGAGGGTTAAATTTTCTATGTATTAATTATGTAAACAAGCCAGCTCTATACTTACGCAGTACCACGTTCAAAGTTTTCTTTGATTTCGCGTGTGTATTTATCATAAAATCTACCAATTTTCTCATTGAATCTTCTATTACGCTCGTTAATATAAGTAATATCGTCATCTTCGTTAATAGTCTTTTGACGTGAAAATTTTTCACGTTTGGCCATTCTAAAGGATTATTAATAAATTATAAAATGAATATATGTGTATATATATCACGGATATTCTAAATACTTTTGGACACTTACTGTTTGTTAAGGTCTTCTACCATTCGGTCGACTGCCTCACGACTAGGTATGTCGTCTACGCTAGCATATTGTAAAGAATTAGCATCTCTATAAAATCTAGACTCTGCATCAATTGAAACAACTTCTCCATCTGCAGCAGTGACAACACTAGCTGATGCCATGGCAGCAATCTTTTTTTCATTATATGTATTTAGGTCAGGAGTAAAATCATTTATCATTCTTTTGTATTTTTTACGTGCGACTTGATTATAATCTTGACATTAATAGTAAATGACCAAGATAAAGAATAATGAATGTGTAAGAAGGTTTATGCAAATAAAAATAATAACAATAATATAATTGAATCTACCAGTGAATGCAACGTCAGATCTTTTCAATTTCTTTTCTTGTTTCTTTTCCCATTTCTCAACAGACTCTGCAGAATACTCCCAGAATTTTTTTCGTTCATAATCTTCTTCGTTTTCTTCTGCTTGCTAAGAATATAAATCCAATTAATATATAATTAAAAGTTCAATCTAAAGCATCAATATACTGAGTATGTACTTGTCGAGCTAATAACTTTTCTGCCTCCTCTCGTTTACGCTCCTGTCTAATTCTTTCTTTCGGATTAAGTTTCTTACGTTGATGTTCTTCATATAATTCTTGCCGATTTGCCCGTTCGGACTCATCCTAATATACAAATTAGGATCAAATAATTTTTCTTTTATTTTATCATATTCAAAAACATATTCAACAAATACCATTCGACTTCGAAGTTTTTTCAAACGCTCAAGCCGACTATTCATTAATTCGGAAGGCGTTGACTGCTTCGTTGGTTCTTGCATTCTTACTATATGCTGTAATGAATATTGTATATCGTAAATATTGTTTGGGAAGATAGCAGTTCAATTAATATTTTTTGATGGCATGATTTATTAATTTACGAATTTTTAGAGTCACGTGATTATGGACAAAACAAATTCGAATTTCTTAAATTTGGCAGGGTTGTTAAAAAAGCTCGACTTCACGCGGACTTTTTAGGACCGACTCAAGCTATAATTGCCGTCCAAATATTTGGGATTTATGTTTAGGTCACTCCTTTATAAGCACATTTTTAAACTTTATACGTAATGCGACTGTACGTATGGGAGAACAACTATATAAAATATATAAGGCTTTTGCCAAAACTGGTAACTTTTTTTTATTAGATCACTAGAATAAGTTCTTAGCTTTCAAATGTTATGGTATAATGAATTTAACTAATAAAATTTCTTCGCGCATACACTGTAAATTATAAGTTTTTGGACAAATAATATGTATTTCAATTATGCTTTATTGATATGATTTTATTCAAATATATACATTCCTTCAAAAAGTTATCTAGCCATTACAATAAAATCTTGATTCTTCAAGTTAGAGCACATTCAGCTGACAATTCATTTCGGTTATCCTTTAAAAATAGATTCATGCATGGTCAGTAATTGATGCATAGTTGATACACAAACAATACTCTGAGCAGTTTGCAGTAACATACAAGAGAAGGAGCTTCTTTTATCCTCAGTTAAGCCAACGAGTCCAGTGATCAAAAGACAAATCCCTTGGGCAATTCTGATTTATCCTCTGCCCTTTCACGAATTGAATCGCTCTCAGACCAGAGGTGCGCATATACCACGACGACTTGGGACGTGACGGCTGCGCGAGAACTTCTCCGCCCATGCCAACTGCAAACTGCATTAAACATATAAGAAATTAAAAATACATGCCTTAAAGATTTCTTGTTTTTCCAATTCTTTTACTTTCAGATCCTATAAAATAATAAGCAATTCGGAAGGTAAATAATTACAACTCAATCTTATTATAATTTGGTATAATAAGCTCGTGATGTACAGCCAATCAGGGATGCAGAATCGACAGACAGAATGCACGTGACAGTATCGATCAAAGCCTGACGTAAAGAAAGAGTGTCCTTCGCTACGCTCCGGACAATAAAAAAAAATATATAATCGCCGGTACTTACAATATCAAACATTAAATTCACGAATTGAATTGACTTCCGAATTTGTACATTCCTTTCTTTTGTCTTTATTAGTTTCCAGAGTTGTGTAATATATTCATTTTTTTTTAATGCTAGTTTTAAAAGTTTTTGTTTTTCACACTTTTTGGACTCTTCAACTTCTTCAAGGAGGTCCATAATAAATTCTATAATTTCATCTTCTACACAATCTTGGTTTCTCTGTTTTTCTAATTGAGAATGACCTTCTTCGGTTTTGATGATCCAACGTTGAACTACCTCACTATCAATAATGTCTTTATAGGCGCATATATCCTCGTAATTACCTCCTAATTTCAAATATACAAAATAAAATAAAAATGATATTCTTAGATAAGGATTGCGTTTGTAAATTACTTACCAACACAAATCACAACTTCACATGCTAAGAGCGCAACATTCTGAAGAGAAAGATCACTCCAGCGGCCTTTTCTATCAACAATAATTCCATGTGCCATCTTGTTTCGAACTTTTTTTTTAAAATTAACAAAAAGTTCAACAGGATTGGCCTTATACTGTCCATGAAACACCGATTTTTTCAAAAAAATATTGATGTTTTCAATAATAAAATTAACCATACATAATAAATCTGCATTAGCAAAATCAGTGCTCACTGGAGGTTTTTGTTTAGAACCAAAGTTTTTTATAATGTTCATAGGAATATTATGTTCGTTTTTAACCAAAAAATTATAGATTTCTTTTTCTGCAAGGTTAATCATATGTTCTACAAATGCTCCTTGCTCACTATCTGTAAATGAAAATTTTTGATTTATTGGTGGAGAAGTATCACGAATGGTTCTGTTAGAATTATTTGTCTGGTTATTAATATGATTCTGATTATTAACGTTTTGATTGTTGACATTAGATGAATAAATACGAGTTTTCTTAAAAACTGCATAGTTTAGTTTATCTTTAGTTTTTTGTGTAGAGGAAGATAAACGGTTTTGATGCTTTAAATCTTCAAACCATTTAAACATTGTCATATTTGCTGAAGATTTTTGACGAAACCTCTTGTCTCCATAAAGGATATTATGAATTGAATCGTATAATGTCATCTGAGTAACTTTAAATGGACAAATCTTAGATAAGGTCTTTAAAGTTGAAGTAAAATTATTTTTGATGTTTTTTTTAATAACACCAGATCGTAACCATTTGGAAAGCCGTTTTTTAGCCATTAAAGAAAATTCATAAAAATGGTCTTATTATTAGTGTATAAATGAAAAAAAATTGAATTTTATAATAGTCAAAATTGAATTTTATGATAGTTAAAATTGAATTTTACAATAATTAAAATTGAATTTTATAATAATTAAAATTGAATTTTACAATAGTTAAAATTTGGGGGAGAGACAATAGAAATCAAGCAAATCGTTTTTACTGAAATTTTTTTGAAACTTTAGACAAGTTTTGGTTAAGCTATCTTTGTTTAAAGTTTCAAAAAAATTTACTTAGAAAAAATTTGCTTGATTTCTATTGACTCAACCTTATATAATGATTATATTGATTTATTTATATAAAATAAAACTAGAACTATAATTTTAATATTGTTATTGTTATGTAAAATAAAACTAGAAATTAGAAATTAGTTATACAAAGAAATGCAAACTGGCAATTTGGTGGTGCAAACATTAGATAAGTTCTTGTGATCATGTAAATCCATTAAAATTGGATAACAAAAAGTCTATTTGGGAAGATCTGAGTAGAAAGATAGTTGGATCTTTGACAGTATTACTGTAAAAGCTAGCTTGAGGAAATGGATACTCAGGTCTTAGTAACTGGATGGGCAAAAACCTTTAGGTTGGAATTCTTGGAGGTATTATCAATCAGGTCATTGGAATAAACTAGAAAAAAAGGATATTGAGTCAACCTAATATACTGATAGATTGGTTATAATCCTATACAGGTCATCTGAATTGGAAATCTAACAAAATTTAGGAATTAATAAAGATAAAGGCAAAACTTCACCTTAATACCAAAAAAAAAAAAATAAAAAAAAAATTTAGGAATATACTAAAGTACTGGGATTATATTATGAAATAGATACTAAGGTTTAAGTGAACTCTACAAGGTCATAATGGTTTAATGATTAAGCTCTAATTACAAGTATTGGTTTTGCTATAGTGATATCTAGGTCAGCTATAAAAATGAATACAGAAAGTTCTAGAAGTTTATTTCAAGGATAAATTAGTCTTAAGGTTG
The DNA here is from genome assembly GCA_910591915.1 of Cetraspora pellucida. NCBI lineage: Eukaryota > Fungi > Glomeromycota > Glomeromycetes > Diversisporales > Gigasporaceae > Cetraspora > Cetraspora pellucida. The sequence continues at coordinate 14,369 of CAJVQA010006112.1, forward strand.
AGATAATAATCTGAGTATTTGGATATAATCTAATAAATTAATACAAGTTATAGGTTTAGAGAGTTTAAAGTAGAATATCTAAGGGAGCTAACATTTAAGAACTCATTATAGGCTTCTCAGAGAAATGTTAATTGATCATGTTCTACACTTCCAAAGTCAATTATTTGACAATTATAAGTTTTAAAATAATTAATAATATAATTATATAAATCTTATATATTTTATAAACCCCTTGTATATTTTATGCACTTCTTGCATTATTGTGTATTATTATGTATAAATATGTATGATTATGTATGATAATGCAAGAGGTGCATAAAAATATACAAGAGATTTATAAAATATATAAGATTTATATAATTATATTATTAATTACTTTAAAACTTATAATTGTTAAATAATTACTTTAGGGGTATGAAACATGGTCAATTGATATTTTTCTGAGGGGCTTATAATGAACTCTTAAATGTTAGCTCTCTAAACAGAGATGTTAAGTATAGCAATTGGTAAGAAACTTTCAGGTAGACTCTTTAAATAGGTAATATAGAAAAATTATATATATAGTTAATTGTACACTCTTTTGTAATAGTTTATTGAACCATAATACCAATAAGTGATTAATAAAAATCAAAAAATCAAAAAGATCAGCTTAACATCAAAAAAAAAAAAATTAGAAGTTAGTTAATATATTTTTTATAATATATTAATATTAATTATCAATTCTAAATAAATATAATAAAAAAAAACTAATAATTTTTTTTTTTTTTTAGTATTATAATGATCTCTTTGGTCTTTTGACTTTTATTAATTACTTATCGATATTGTGGTTCAATAAATTACTACAGGAGAGCATACAATTGGCTACACATGTAACTTTTCTATATTACCTATTTAAGGAGTCTGCCTGAAGGTTC
>CAJVQA010006113.1:0-15280 GCA_910591915.1 Cetraspora pellucida
ATATTATTAAATATATATTAAATTTATTTAAAAATTAAATACAGCATCTGAGATCTAAAATACAAAGAACCTAACCCCAAAGTATCACCCAGACCTGAGAGCTTGTTCCTCATTCTATTTCTCTTAGACAACCTACAATTTAAACTTCTTTTATTATTTCTGTTAACTGTTTTAGAAAAATTTCTAATAAACTATCTTAATTACCTACTCTGAAGTAATAACAATCTGATTTATCTTCTTTCAAACCTCATATGCTATTCTTCAGTTTTCAAATAGATTCTACACCTTCAGCAATTGTTGCATACTCTCAATACTACCATATATGTCTTATATACAGAACTAAAAATATTTCTTGTGTAGCTACAGAACAAAGTAGCCATGCTCTTGACTATGCAATTTACATAATCTTTAAGCAAAATCTAATTCACAAACTTTGTATTTCTGGTTTATTAGATATTAAACTTAAACCTTTGATACAAACCTCACCTCTTATATTTTAACAACAAATAGTTATGACCTCAATCAAATCCAAACTAATTAGCTTAAATACTTAAACTTCCTCTTCTAAATCTAAAAAACAAATTATTTCTTCTCTTACTCTTAAACAAAAACTAATTCTTGCTCTTATTAAAATCTAACAAATAAAATCTAATGAAAAAATTCAACTTCTTAAATCTTTTCTTTTAAAGAAAAACAAAAAACAACAGCATTCCAAACAATAAAAACAAAAGAAAAAAGAAACTCAAAGAGATACTAGCAATAATCTTGACTGGTTTAAAGAATACTCAGTAACCAACACTATAAAAAACAATACCAAACTCAATAATTTAATTGCTCAACAATTATTCACTTTCATTAAACTATACCTTATTGACATCTATTCAGGAAAAATTATTCAACCAGTATCTAATACAAGTCCTAAATCAAAACTTAATTACAAATATTTAATTAAAACCTTAGTAAGCAAAAGATCCAAATTTTTAACTGATCTCATCTATAAAGCAAATTCTACAATTGACAAATTAATATCTATTTTATTTGAACTAATTCATTCTACCTTCATCTCTCTCATTAAAGAATTTACTACAACTTTATTTATTCAATTAAACTATTCAAAAATCTTTGCTTCTCAAAACTCTATTTCTTTATATACTACTACTAATCAGAAACAAGTAGCTCTTAATTTGGCTCACTTACATCTTATTCTTCATAACAAATATAAAACTATTTATACAGAAAAGTTTTATGAAGACCTTAAACTTTACCCTATCTACTTTAAATTACATTATAATTTCAGTGAAGACAATATTAATCAACTACTCTTTAAAATTCAAAATAATGATATATTTAATATTAACATTTTTCTCAATATATCTAAAAAAAGATTTCTTCAAACCTTTAAAATTTCATCTTTAAAAAATCATCTATCAGAATTTAAAGCTTGGTTTAAAAAATTTTTTAACATTTACAAATAACAATTTTATAACATCGATTAGGAAAAAACATTCAACTATATTAAATATCAAATTGTTCTTAAATTATCTAATATATACAAAGCCTTTTACCTTTTGAATTCAAAATTACCTTTATTGATTTTTTACAAGAGCACTCTAAATTATGTTTCAAAGCAGCTCTATATTATATCCATATTTGTAAATTGAAAACTGTACAATACTACCTAAAAATACAGAACATACTGTTAAAAACTTATCCTCTCTTTTCTTTACTAACTTATATGATCATTTTCTAGCTTTAACCAATACACAACCCAAACCTAAATGGACATATCCTACTTTTAACTTCTTTATATTTAACAAAGACCAATCTAAGGCTGCTACTTTTAACAAACCTACATCTATTACTTTTCTCTGCCAACTTGTTTCTGATACTAAAAAAGAATTTACTAAACTCAACAATATTGAAACTAATCAAGCATATGAAAGCTATTATTTCTATAGCTTTTTCAAAGTTTATCTTAGTACTGCCACCAATAATGACCAAATTAACAACCATTATTTACAACAAATTATTGACAAAATCACTAGCAAACCTACTAGTACTGAATACTTAGATAGAGTACTTATATACTTCTATATTCTTAAAAATAACAAACTTTTTATTTTTTTTAATCAAAAAAGCATACAACAAAAGATTCTATTCTAAAGTACAACAAATCCTACATTCTAAGTTTAATATCAAATTTAATATACACAAAACTAAATCTATATTTTCTGATTTAAACACTATAACTAAGCTAATACCTTCATTATCCAAAGAAAATAAAAACTTATCCAAACTTTCTGACAATAACATTATTATATCTAAATCAAATACTAAGAACACTGACCAAAACACTGAACAAAACTCAAAACAAAATTCACAATCTGACCATGTTATAACACTTTCTCATAATTCTTTTCAATAAACTCTTCTGTAGAGTATATAAATACAGCTACTGCTTCTAAGATAATGATGTCCTCTACATTTAGTAGACCATTCTTAGAAGAGAATGATGTAAATGAATAGGTGGTTAAGTTCATTTATGTGAAGGACCAGGTTAATGATGGCCAGACCCAACATACAGAACAGGCTATAGTATCCTGTATAGCTGTGCAAGCTAAGCATATGATAAGTGAATCTACAAAAGAACTTTCTACTTTCTTGAATTTTATTTTATCATCTTATATCAAGGAAGAACTACAAATCTCATCTTACAATACATTATATGATTCAGACTTATGCTATAAATTGTGGTTAGCAGAGTTGAACCTATCTCTACTTCCACATCCCCAAACATTTAGCTTCTTTTTAAAACACATTCACTATTACAACTATATACAATTAAACAATTAACTACATATTTACAATATTAATTAAAATTGATTACAGTGAATACTATATATATTTACTACACAAATCTTAACCTTTATCTAAATATTTTTTCCTACAACTATCAGGCTATACTTATTATCCATCCATACTCATTCCTTCTAAATTTTCTCTAATAAACAACAATATACCAAATACAAATTTAATTATAAAAAAAAAATAACATAAACTACTCTTACTTTCAACTAGTAGAAGCCATTTTAGAAGGTCATGATGAAACTGACATAGCTAAACAACACTATGATAACATTCAACTTAATACTTGCTACAACAAATTTCTATTCTACAACCATCTATCACTGCTTTCTTATCCACAAACTATTAATTCTTTCTTATAATATATCTATAGCTTTGGCTATTTACTTGATAATGCTTATAGTTATACATTAACAATCTCTATTAAAAATAATTATAGTGAAGCTCATGTTTATCTTCTATCAAAAACTAAACTATTACCTAATCACTTTATCCTACCAATTCAAGCTATCTGGCATTATCTGAACATTCAGCTAAAATCAAATACATCAACATTAGTCTTTTCTATACTAGCACCTTTAGCTTCTATTTCTAGTAATTTAACATAATCCAGAAACCCTAATATCTTATTTCTAAATCTCACAATTTGCATCCACAATGTTCAAGAATACAATGAAAATCTCAAACAGCAAGTCTGAGAGGATTACTGTATTACTTATTCTTTAAATATTTTCAATATCACAGAAACTAAAATAGCAGAAGATAATGCTATTATCAAATTTTATAACTTAAAACACTACTTCTATTACTGGTTATGTACTAATAGTTTCAAAGCAGAAACTGCACTCATGATTTATAAACACCTTACATCTTATATATACAATATTTTTACTCTTTCTGGCTATGCTATAGCTATAGACCTTTTCTTTAAATATGATCACAAATTTTGAATTATCTCTATATATCTACTATATGAAAACTCATAATTAAGACTTCAAATTCAAAACACTATTATTCAATAAATCCAAGAAGCTACTAATTAAAATATTCTACCTATAATACTAAGTAACTTTAATATACTACCTAACAATGCCACCTCCTCATTTATTAAATACAAACTATTGCAATTTCTACAATATAATGATATTTATAATCTGACAGATCATACAAACACCTCCTCTCATATCTGGCATAGCAGTAGACATCACAGTACTATCAACTATATTTGAGCCTACCTTCCTTTACTTAAATACTTCAATTCTTTTTATTTGAACAATGCAGAAAACTGCATTCAAAGTAATCATAAAATTTTTATATCCTTTTGAACATTTTCTTATCCTCTTATAGACAAAAACAGACATTTAACTAGAACCAAATGCAGAACTTTTAACTACAAAGCAATAAATAAAGAGCAATGAGAAACTAAGTTTTTTTTAATCTCACTACAAACAAAACACTTTTTCTATTCAAATCTGTGAATCTTTTGAAACTACCTAGTATAAAATTCAAACTAGTATTATTAATGCTGTTACTAAATATATTTCTAACAAAAAAACAACAATTTGCAACTTTTAACAATTATTTTCAGCTAAAGCTATCTTACTTCATCTAAATCTTAAAAAACTCAACATTATTAAACAAGTTAAAGCCTCTTTAACTAACTCATTACCTATATCTATACATTTCAATTCTACTATACACTATCTTAACTCAATACATTACCTTAATATACCTCTTATATCTAACTCTTATAAGCTTATACCAAGCTGGATTACTACTACTAATACTAAATAGCAAGCTTTTTATTATGCCTGAAATATAAAAAATATTAAACAAATCTGAAAACAAATAAATCAGCATATTAATTTTAGATGCTCCAAACTCAAAACTAATCCCAAACTTATGTTCAATAGCATACTCAATCATTATAAGAATTCAGTAAAATTTAACAATATAAAAACATTAAATCATATCATCACAGAACCCAAACTAATTAAAAAACATATCCAACATCATTTTGACAACTAAACTGTCTACAAACCCATCAATGATTATAAATTTAATACCAACTGATTAAAAAAATATGAACCAAAAGTTACTACTAGTTCAGACTATTATAATTCAGCCTTGGCTGAATTTTCATTTGATAAAATTACTAGAACTCTTAACCAACTTCCCAATAACAAAGCATATAGACTATCTGGAATTAGCTATGAAATGCTTAAACAGGCTGGTCCCAGTTTTCTTTAAGCAATAGTTGCCCTTTTTAATTGATGCATTCAAACTTCTTAGATACCTAAGCAATAGAAAGAAGATTGCATCTTTCCAATATTTAAAAACCTATTTTTAATAGAAACCTTTCTAATACAAGACCTATCAGTCTTGTTAAACATATAAAAAAACTATACACAAAACTTCTTACCAACTGTCTTAACTTAATATTTATACAATATTCTATTTTATCTCCTTACAACTATATTGCTTTACCTGGCAACAGCACATTTATTCCTATACACATACTTAACAATATTATCGAAAATGCTAGTTGCAACAACAAACAATTATGGCTTCTGTCTTAGGACATAAGCAAAGCATATGATTCTGTTAATTTAGAACTTTTTACAAAGTCTCTTAAACAGATATCAATGCCTCAAACTCCCATTAATATACTTACCAACCTTCTTACTGATCATCAAAACCAGGTTATATCTAATTTTGGTCTTACCAACTTTTATTCAATTAAAAATGATATAGATCAAGAAAAAACTATAACTTTATTATTCTAAAAAATGTATTACAATTCTCTAATTTATAAAATTGCCTCACAATTTTCAGGCTACTCTTTATCTGCATTTTGAAAAACCAACTTATATATATCTCAAACCCAAACTTTAAAAACATCTGTATCAGTTTTAGCTTATATAGATGACACTTTCTGGATTGCAAAGTCCAAAAAGAAGCTTAATTTAATAACTAAAACTGCCACATTCTTCTATCAAATAGCCAATATTCAAATTAATCCAACAAAGTCTATTCTAGCTACAAACTTCTCTACTACTTTAACAAACAATTCTAAGTTATCAAACTAATAAAAGATGAGGCTTAAAATTTTATCAATATCACTAGCACAAAGAAAATTACTGACAAACAAATTACTTATATTATCAATACAGTAATCATTTTAACTTTGAAATATTGACTACATAACACTATTCTTCTTTACACTACATATAACCAAATTTTATCTAAATACCTTATTGTAGCAAAACACAAGTTTCATCTTTCCAGATCTATACTAAATAGCACAATGCTTAACCTATAATTATATAATATTTATAATATATAGAACATTCAATTTCAGCATCACATCTCTAACTATCTTCAATGAATCAACAACCTTGATCTTCTTGGCATTACAACTCAAATTAGACTTCAACAACTACAAAATAACTTATGGTCTTTTATTAATATTTTATATCATCCTAAACCAATTATTGATAGTTCTAACAACTACTCATTAAACTTTAAAATCATTTAACTTTTTATCCATCTTGGCTTAATAATCACAGCCAACTCTAATATTATATGGCTTTATACAATTAGTAACAGAGGCCAGTCACTAGAATCAATCTTATCTTAGCATTTTAAATACTCAATCTTTAAAAAACAACTTAGACAATCTAATATTATGTATTTTGAATAACTCTACATAGCTAACAACAGTATCTTATTAAATTAAAAACATCTTTCATCTAAACTTTTATTTTTGTCTAAGAGAAGAAAACCTCTTTGGTTTTCCTACTTAGAAGACACAATTTTAGCATACTCTTACTACTGAAATATACTACCATACTACCAATCACCTGGTCATAACTCTTATATTTATTACACTATTAATATATCTAAAAAACTTACAAAATCTAAACTTTGATTACTTTTATATCACAATAAAGAAATTATAATGAAAAAATATAAAAATACTTTTCCTTATCTAACCATTACTCCATTATTCACTGGACTTTCAATATAGATTTAAATTCTATCCTTTATTCTCTGCTGAATACAAATGATGTACAAAATGCTATCTTAAATCTCACAGAATTAACCAAACTTGTACTGTTGAAGTTTTTGCAGTTATTTCAATACAATTTTTTGGCAGAACTAATTCCAAATACCAACTCAATCTTAATGCAAATTACTTGAACCTTATCTGCTCTACAGCTATCAAGCATTCAACCTGTATTTCTCTTTTATCTATAATTCCTATTTCTAATTCAATTGTCTTTGAAATCTTTATTCTAAGTAAAACTATCAACAAACTTATATCTATCTCTCAATATAACTACTCTTACCAACAACTATTCTTTTATACCAATGGCTCAGTAATCAACATTGATACTGACCAATGCACAATGAATATTAGTTAGATTCAAATTGATAACAATAATCAAACTATTAACTTTTTTCTGCTAAAATACAATTCTGAATCTTATTATATAGAGCTGAGTTTTTCTCAATTATTACTGCAATTTCAACAGTTTCATGTAATTCAGTAATCAATATCTTTACTGATTCTCAATCAGTAATTTTCAAATTTAATAACTTTCAACTTTACTCAAATCATCCTAATAAGCTATTCAAATTCAGCTTATAGCCTATTTGGCACATTCTTTCTAATATTATTAAATCACACAAATTACAAATTATTTTTTATAAAATATATGCCCACTCAAATAATAATCTTAATGAGCAAGCAGACTCTCTTGCCAAACAACATCCATTATTACTATTTCTTTTATTTAATTACACAAATCTTTATAATTCTTATCATATTCTTCAATAAGAGCAGCATTATATAGAACTTTCTACAAGATATTTTATTAAATAAATATATAAAGCCCACATATTAGTTATATAGACATCTCAAAAACATAATAGTGAGTAGTCATATTTCAATTAGAATATTGACTAAAGATCCACTTGATTCTATTTTAATTATAATCAAAAACTCTTACACAATATTAGTAATTTTAGACTCAATTAACTAAAATCTTTTAAAATCAAAATCCTTCTTAATGAGTTACCAACATACCAACTATTTCATACTATTTACCTAAACCAATATTTAGATACTAATTTCTTCTACTGTAATCTAGTTAACTTTCACTCTCATTGACATATTTGTACTAATACATTTTGCTTAACTAAATTATTCAAACATTTACTAATTAAATTATCTCTAGCAAATTATCTGATCTTAATATTTACCAAAAAAATTATCTAATTCATAAAATCCTTTATTATCCAGCTTTCAACTCCTTATATATCTTATTTAATACATTTTATCCTAACCTTACTCTCAAAGAACTTATTCTAAAATTACTTATATCAATAGTTCAAAATTCCAACATATTATACAAAACTGCCTTCCAAGTTATTATTGATATTCTTCTTAATATTAATGAACAATCATATGAACAATTATAGAAAATATATTGCATTTATTTTTCAAACTAGAAAAATCAACAAAATAAATCTCAATCTCAACTAATCAACAAATCTTTAATATTACCTAACTTAGTAACTAGGCATATATATTTTCATAAAAACTATATTTACTCATGCCTCTGCAGACTTTCAGATCAACTACATACTCACTCTAATATATGCCCTCCTATTAGCCAAGTAATTCACAAAATCAATATTTGGTTTATTCTATAAATCAAATATAGCATATTATTAAATTATATATTAAATATTCAAACCTAAGTGAGCTTTAACCACTCTAATAGGTTTAGATTGCAGATAAATTAGTTTGAGCTTTTATTCTTATATGTAATTTGTAATTTATTTGTTTTGTACAAATAGTAGTAGCTGTATAGTTAGCAGTTTAATAATTAGCCTTAACTGCAAGTATTGATTTTAGTCATAGCATATATACATGTTACTATTTTAAATTATTAATAAAGATATAAGTAAGGTTTCACCTTAATACCAAAAAAAAAAGTTTAAAATTAATTTATTATCTTTAGGTTATTGTTATTCTACTTGAACTAATAGCAATAATGATCCTAGTTTTATTATTATTAATCCATCCAATAATAAAAGATTTGTATATAATATTTCTAACTATTTTAGATATTTTGTACAATGTATTATATTGTGACATTTTAATAAAAAATCAAATTGCATAATATATATACAAGAAACTTGCTAATTATTAGTCTATTCTTCAAACTTGTTGCAGTATATTAGTTGTATTAGACCTAAATATAAAATTATTATCATTTGATAATAAAACAACTATAACTATACATAAATTACTATATAGCATTTATAAAGAATATAAAGAATTTAACATATCTATTGCTGAAGATAATAATGATTCTTCAAGAAATTATTTTAGGAAACATTATAATAAAAAATTAAATACTATTTCAAATGTTCTTGAAGAATATTTTATAACTATTGAGAAATATTATAATCTTTGAACTTTTGGAAAATATGATTAACTGATGTATACTATTTTAGACTTGCATGAATGCAACCAAAACAGAATAGCAAACAGTCCTCAGGCCTTTAAGAAAAAAGAGTTTATAATTATAATTTGAAAGTTAGGCTGTAGATCTTAAAATACAGTATGAGATCTCATATAACTATTTAGTTGTACAAGTAACTTTTGTACCTAGCAAAGAAATGTTTTTCAAAACTAAAAATACAATTAATTCAATTTATAATCAATTATCTGAAGAAAATATTTATGCAAGCCTTTGCTTAAAAACATAATATAAATTAGGTATTATTAACTGTGAAAAAGTAATTAATTAGATATTATTATAGATCAATAATAATACATAATAAGTAATAGTGATATGCATACCAAATATTATAAATGCTTATATATATTTACGATTGTAAACTTCATATATTTGCATAAACATGAACAATAACAAACCAATTTTTTTATAACTATAATAAATAGATATAAAGTTCTGAGCTAATATTAGACTTATGCCTTATTATTGCATCAATTGTTTTTATATATAGAATATTCTATAAATAAAATAACAAAGCAGGTTTTATTAACTTGTTTAAACAAACATAATTATTAGTATATTTGTATAAACTGAGTTCAATAACCAGTTTCACATATATGGTTTGAAACAGTGTTCCACCAAGTTTTTAAGCACAAATTAACCAGCTAAAACAGGATAACATCCCTAATTTTTTTTGATATTACCACACCCCTACTAACTCTAAACCTACCAAACCCCTAATAATCTATATTGATGTTTATAAACAGGGGTGTGGCAATATAAAAACCTTGGTTTTACTATTTGGTTTACCGATTTGATGAACACCCTAATCAGACGCATACGCTTTTCTTTCGAATAACTATGTCCAAGTTTATTGTAAGTCGAATATGACAGGAATAATTTATTACGGGTCAAACATTATTGATTTATAAAAAATAGATGCCTGAATATTTTAATCGAAGTTGCTCTAGGTGGGATATAAAAGATTTTTTAGAGGAATATGAAGACAATGATTTAAGTGAAAAATTAGGTATTTACCTTAGATCACTTGAGGTCATCGCCGATAACGAAGAAGGACAAAGGAGTAAACGAGCAAAAGAGTTGCTTCTAAAATATAGAGAGGTGAATGTGCTTTTTCTTGGTTAAAAAATATATAGAGAAAAAGTTTGGTAACGTGTGCGAGATCTAGAGGGTTTCGTACATTCAAGTCTAGAGGGCAAGCTACGAAGTTAGTGTTAGGGCGGGGGCAATCTAGAGGGTTGTCTTACGTTCAAGACTAAAGGTCGATCTAGCATTAACCCCACTGGGGCGGGGGCAATCTAGAGGGTTGTCTTACGTTCAAGGCTAGAGGCTGACCCGGTGGGATAGAAATGAAATAAATGTAACGTGGAGGATTAATTAAGAATATTGTTAACCAACCACGTTTCTTGTTTAGAATAATCGGCCCGATCGTCAAAAAGCACGGAACTTGAATAATGGACATATGAATGGTAGTGGTAACCCCTCAATTAGCATCAATAATTCAACAGTTTCTGGAAATGTCCAAGAATTATTTCGAAGAGAAAAGTAATTAGTAATGCCCTGGGCCAAAAGAATTTACAAACAAAAAAGGTAATGAAATAATGTTTTAAATTTTCTGTATTTGTATTCACGAGCGTTGCAACTAACTAACGTCATTCATTCAGCAAAGACTACCGTATGTAGAACAAAATATTGAGGGTGAAGATGATGAGGTATGAAAATTTTTAAGTGATATATAACAAAGGACGAGCTTATAATATATATTACATGCAGAAAGGATTCCCGTTATCTTTCGAATCCTCTCAATTATTATCTTTGCAAGAGATGATTTCGGAAACTATTAAAAGCAGTTAAGGTTTGGATATCAAGTTACTTAAATGGCAACAACATACTCTTCAACAATTGTCTAATGGAATTGGTTATCCGTCTAAGCAAAATATTCATAATATACTTGGTGCATCATCCATTTTTTATTTTCAACAAAAAACCGAAGTTATAGTGATTTTTTTGATATAATTTCTCCAATTTTTTAAAAGTAAATTAATTCACAATTACTTGTTTTTATAGGATAGATGTAGAATCAAAAGCTTCCAAATTACGCCGAGGGTACGGCCGATGCCCTGACTATAAATTAAATAATAAAGATGGTACACGCACGGGTGTACTTGCTGAGATAACGAGCCCCAAACGTAGAAATGATGAGCCAAAAATATATTGGGATATCTACCGAGGAGTAATAAACGCAAAAGACGAAATAGACCAGGATATAAGACAAAACGAAATATGTCCGGATGAAGCAAAGAGAATCATCATTTTCATCGTCGGATTTAAAATGAGTGTATGCATTTTAGACCTTTTGTCACCAGGTATATATATATATTGGCAGAAGTAGATTCGTTAGTTATTCCAAAAACCGTTAGGAACCCAGAGTCAATAATGAAATTATATCAAATTTTAATGTCCATCCGGGTTAGTTTTTTTATTTATATTTTTTTTTTGATATTTTAATGTTTGGGTTATATAATACATTCTAATTAATAGGATAATGTGTAGATATATTAGGTGATCGAATTTGTACTACTCCTCTTCAAACAAATTATCAACGTGATTATGTCCAACTGCCACTACCCCATATAAAACAGATAATTGATCAAGTGATTTCTCTATTTTTTTTACATGGGATATTAATAAAGATGAATGTATAGTTAGATTACAGTTTAATTCTTGCTAATAAAATAATATAGGCCCCACTTCAAGTATAACCTTCAAAGTTTGTTATCTCTCTTGAATCTACTTGCAATCGCGATTTGTTAATACAGCAGAGACAGTGCCCAATCCAAAGTGAATCCCTCTCGCCTGTGATCAATCACAAATTAAATTATTTATGTTGGATTCAATTGTGATGGATATAATCCCTCGCCAGTTTTAATATATGTGTAACATTAACGGTCTCTGCTGTAATTTGTTAATGGGTTTCTAATTGAAATGAGCAAAAATGAACGAAAGGTATTGAAATTAATAAAAAATAGTAGTTTTTAAACAAAATTTATACCAGGTTTTCTGGTTTTTTTTTTCGGTTTAGTAACTTTGCACTTGCAGAACAATATTTTAGATTGTTGTGCTAAATAAGAATTACTAACTTATATGTAAAAAACAAATAAATTTCAAATGTACGTGTAAAGATAGGAGCAAATCGAAAATGTGTATGGGTACATCTATTTATCCAGCAGCTTGCAGTGCACGCATGACCAATCATCATCGATCACGGGAATATCCCAATACTCGACATTTGAAACCAATCGAAATTAGCAATTTGTATATCTTCTTTTTTTTTTAAGGTAACTTTTCGCGTTCAGATTTTACTTAAATTACCTATCAAAAACAAATGTTCAAACAGTATACAATTTTATTATAGTGATAAATTTAAGTTTCATGTTTTTTTTTTTTATAGTTAAAGTCCCTGTCTTGGGGATGTGACATTTTTATTCAAGTATTATAGGACACGGCATGCTTCCAGGGGTTATCTATACATTGGAGGTTACAACTAGCCACACGTGCACTTTTGGTGCCTAGTTTAAGTAGTCCGCTTATACATTGCTATATAAGTTTTACACTAGTTGTCATATTTACAAGTCAACTAAGGGTCTTGCTTATTTAAACCTTTTGCATATGCAATCCTCCTTGTATCATGAGAACATCTCAAGGTTACACCCATCTAAGTTTCTGATGTTGATCATTATTCTTAGGATTATTTTATCTTTGACAGGAAACTTATTAGAGTCTTTATGTTCCACATATATAGATCTAGTTTTATGCAACACATTATAGTTATATAATACTTATAGTTATAGGAGTTATTTGTTTAACTGTTGTATTAAATTATTTCTATTTTTGTAAAGTTTACTAAAACCTCAGTACCTATCTTTTTGATATTTTCTCTATTATCTTCTATTAGTCACAACTTGGAAACAATAGTTTTTTTCAGACTATCAATTTAGATAACCTAGTATGGTATACTTTTGTATCCTTTTCTTCTAGCAAATCTAGTAGTCTAGTTAGTTATATGTTTCTCTACATATATTTAATATTTAGTTTAACTTTCAGTTTTTATAAAAGTGTTTCATAGCCTTCAACTGATTTAATAGTATTATCAAAAGTTCATGTTACCTCTTTATTTTGGAATTTTTAAATGGGTTTCTATTGTTTTAGTTTCTTAGTCTTCTATATCTGATAGTCTTATTATAGGTTTGCACTGAAGTCTTATATAACACTGGTTATATATTTCTTTATGTACATATAACATTACACTTTATATAGATGTTCTGAGTTCTTAATATCGATAGGATCTAACTTGGTATATCTAGGTTACAGTCACATAAGGTTAACTGATTGATAGGAAACAGTTACTATAATACAAATGTAATTTTTAAATATTGTTATAAATAGAATTCGAACCTTAAACCTGTCATTTAGAGGATGACAATCTAATCACTATACTAGAATCATTATCTTCTATAAGTTTTATGTTTTTCAAGACACAAATATTATTATTATTATTATTTGATATTAAGGTGATCTTTTAGATCTTTTAATTTTATTAACAAATTTTTGAAAATGTAGTTTTGTAAGAAGTTACTACAGAAAAAGTGTATAATTGGTCACTTGTATAATTTTTTATATTATCTATTTAAGAAATCTGTTTAATATTTTTATCAATTGCTATATCTAACATTTCTACTTGTATGTTTTATTTTAAATTTTTTGAATTTGTTTTGTGTTAGTTTTATCAAGTTAAGCTTGGGTTCTTGTTTAAATTTTAGAACATTTTTATCTTTGAGATAGAGTTTATTATATATTTATTTTACAAATAATCTAAATATTATTATGATTAAATCAATATTTATAATTAGTAGTAACCTTAAACTATTGTGTTTTTATAGAGTTTATTTAAACCTCAGTACTTATTTTATAACATATTTCTAGTATTTTGATATATTACTATTTTTTTTTTTTTAATATTAATGGTAAGGCCAATATTACTATTTTTTAAAAATTTTTAATTTAGATAACATATATAGAATTATGATTAGTTTATTAACATATTAGGTTAGTTTGACTTTTTTTAACTTTTTTAATTAAAATTTAAAAGACTAGTTAATGATATCTTCTATTTAAAGATTTTTATTTATTTAGATATTTTATATTAATAATTGTTTTCTAGATTTGTTTTTATAATAATGTTATTGAAGATTTGTATTATTTTTTTATTTAAGTTTTTTCAAATAAGTTTTTTGTTTTTTAATTTTTATAAATTTATATAATTATAAGAACTTATTTAGAGTTTGCATTATCTATATTAATTTATATTTTTTTGTATAACTAGTTATATAGATTCTTATAAACTGTTAGTTATATTAATATAATTATAATTATAGATATCTTAATTCAATTATTCACTAGACACAAAAAGACATGTAAAAGAAATTATAATAGAAAACATAGATGTTGAGATAATCAAAAATCAAAGAATTAGTAACAAACTCGTCAACTTATTTATGGAAAAACACAAGTATATTTAGGAGAACAATAGTCAAAAAGAACTGATCTTTTATACAGACAGATCATTAGTAAAAGAGAAAAAAGAGGATCAAGACCAAGATCGAATAGAAGCAAAGTGGTTGCAAGTGGATAGTAAAAAAGAATATGCAATTAACAAAGGTGCTATTGGAGCAAAAGGATGGCCTTCCTTAACCAAAGCTAAACTGTTGGCAATTTGGTATATAATTCTTATAGTACCAAGTAAAAGCAAAATTAAGATACATACAGACAGTGTAGCAGCTATAGCAAGTATATCCAAT
>CAJVQA010006114.1:0-15280 GCA_910591915.1 Cetraspora pellucida
ATTTCTGTATAATCAATATTAGTAATAGATAAGTTGGTTCAAATTTGATCAATTCGGCTTTGTATATTGTTATGACTGAAAGTAAAATTATAAGTATTTGAATAGAAAACTTGAAAGATATCTTTAAATTGAAAACTGATTAGGTATTAAATAATTTGACTTTCAGGAATTGATGATTTTTTTGAAGGCAATCTGTCAATTCTTGGATTTGGTATACTGTTTAGGTCTCCTATAATGATTAATTTGTATTTGTTATTTTGAGTAAGAGAGATTAAATGATCTTGGACTTCTTTGCAAAGTTGTTTTTTTTTATAAGTTGGGAAGTATATTTGAATAAGCCTGATTAACATATTTTTAAAATAAAAATCAAGACTAATTATATGTCTATTAAAATTATGAGACTTGGTAATATATTTGGAGATTTTTTGATGAACAAAAATTTTAACTCTAGCTTGATAAGGATTTGTATATGAACTTCAGAAACTAACATAGTTTTGGATTTGATTGCTTAAGAATTTGCCTTTTTTAAGTAATAGATATGTTTTAGAAAGTCCAAAATTTTCAAAATTTTCTTCTTATAAAAGTTCAGTTAAAGCAAGTTTTTTATTTGCTTGTGAGAATCCATTAATATTTATTAAACTAATTTTAATTAGAAGAGAAGTATGTTCAGGTGAAGTTAATGATAAGGTGGGTAAAGATAGTGTAGAAGTGTTTAGATTAGGTAATTAATCAGATATGAAAAAGGAGGTAGAATTTGTATCAGGTATTTTCCAGTTGAGAGTAGATAGTAGAGGTAGGTAACCATATGTTTTGTAAAGAGAAGGATTTATTGTAATATGGTTTGGTAATGTTTGGTCTATATCATTTAAGTAGATATGTGTTTCTGTTTTGTTAGGGTTTATAGATATTTTTATTGAACTGGGATAAAGATTGTCATATAAGTATTGAATAAAATTGTTAAGTGTAACTGGTTTCAGTATTTGAGATAAGTTGTGGTATTTTATAAATTTGTTATAATATTTGTCTATCTCTATAGAGGTTGAAGCATTAAAAGTAGAGATAGTATTTGTATTGTCTTCTACAGATTCACTCACCATTTTAAGCTTAGCTTGTACAGTTATAAAGAATACCATAATCTGCTCTGTACATTGGGTCTAGTTATCATAATCCTAGTTCTTTATTACAATAGGCTTTACTACCCACCTACTGTCATTATTCTTCTCTAAAAATGGCTCACTAGTAGTAGAAAACATTATAATCTTAGAAGTGGCAGTTGCTTTAATGTTATCTGTAGAATAACTTATTAAAAAGGAGTTTTTTGGTGTTGGGTAGGGTTGTTAAGTGTTTCTTTTGGAGAGATAGAATTGTCAGAGCTGTTATTCTAAATAGTGAAGGTTGAATTTTCTTTTTTATTTTCAGTTTCAGTTTCATTTTTAGGTTATATAAAGAGCATAACATTGTATTGAGTAGAAATAGAAATATTAAGATATTTGATTAGAAGATTTTCTGCTTCTGAGTAGTAAAATTTGTCATAGTTGATTCTTGTTTGTTTAAGAGATATTTTAAATTAAGAGTAAATTTCATAAAAGGTAATTATTTGAACTAATATGTATACATTAGAAGTGGAATTTATAATTTTTTCAAGAGCTTTTTCTTTAGATAACTCTTGAATTACATTATTTTCAGCTGCTGTATATAAATATTTTTTTAAATATTGATAAAAATAATAAGTAACTCAGGCCACTTCACTATTAACATTATTAAGAGAAGTGAAGCTTTCTTCAGTTGATGTAGCTAATTTTCTTAATTCAGTTATGAGTGTTGGTTTTAAAAAGGTTGTTGCTAGTTCTTGGTTTGGTTAAAATAATTTATAATTTAATGAAGAGTATTCTCATTTTTTTGAATTGGTTTCTAATACTGAATGAGATTTAAATGATTGTGAAAAGTAAAATTTAAAGATATTTTCGAGAGAGTGTTCTGTGTTGTCAGGTAGTAGGTTACATGATTTGCTATAACATTTATGAAAATAATAAATTGCCACTTTAAAAGTGGCTTTAAAGTGATCTTGAAGTGTAAGTAACATGTTAGGGAGTGAATAAGTTTCTAGTAAGAGTTCTTTGCAATCTTTAACAAGTTTTTGAGATATTAACATTTTAATATAATTGCTTGTTTTTTGTTGATTGATTTTTTCAAATTGAATTTTGTATTTTTCAAAAAATTTTAAGAACCATGTTTCATATATTTTAGTGTGGGGTTTAAGTAAAGAGATTTTGAAATCATCTTCAAATTTTTTGCCAGGAATGTTTAGCTTGACTTTAATATTAAACCTATTGTCATTTTGTATATCAAAGAGTAGCTAATTTGCATCATAATTAATATTAAAATTTAGAGTAAAGTGTAATGGCTTAATATCAAGTTTTTTCATGAAATTTTCAAAATTGATAGTTTTGTAAGTATGATTTAAATATAAATGAAGATGTGCTATATTGATGACAACTTTTTTCCTGTTGTTAGCTAAATATAGTAGGATAGAGTAATATAATCAGAAGATATGTAAGTAGTCTAATTGGATAAATAGTACTGTTGTAAATTTAGCAATTAAACCTTTAAGGGTTTTAACTAAGACTTTGAAAGAAATAGGCTTAGATTGATCAAATTCAGGATTAGCTTCAAGAATGAAATCAGTTAGGAATTTTAATTTGTCATTAGCCATTTTGTTAAGTATATAAGTGAATGAGTATTTAGTGGATAGTTTATTGTTAGGTTTTGTGTTTGTTGGTTTAATAGGAATAATTTGACCTAAGTTAAAGTTTATAAGATGTGATTTTAAAAGTAAGAAGACTTGAAATGCTAATGGTGTACTTAGTTTACTATTTTTTTGTATTTTAGAAGTAATAGGATAGTTTAAAAACTAATCAAAATCATTTGCTATATCATGTTTTTGTAAGATTTCTTTTTCTTTTTCTTTTTGTTAATCTTTTAGTTTTTCATTAGTATTATTTGAGTTTTTGTTTGTTTTGTTATTTTTGGTTTGATCTTTATCTTTGAGTTCATTGATAGATTTGGTTTTTTTAGGTAATCTTGCAATAAATTTTTTGAAGAATATATGTTTTTCTTTAGCAGTTAGTTACAAGCACTTAATTTTACAATATAAGTTATACTGTTCCCAATTTATAAGTTTAGAAGAGGTTGAGTATTTAAGTTTTAGGGTGTAAATACAGTATGTATATGCAGGAAAGCTTTCTTTACTTGTTGTAAAGGTTAAAGCTTGTAGATCTAAGAAATGTTTATTGTCATTAAGAATAATGTAAGGTAACTTTTTAGTTTTGCATATAATGCATGTATGTGCATGATGTAAAAATGGTTTAAAGAAAATAGGCTCAGTAGAGATTTTTCTGATATTACTATAGAAAGTGGGAAATGGGTGAGTAATCTCATGTTTAGATTGGAATTTGGATCTTTGAAGACTTTTAAGAGATTTGAATAATTTAATATTGAAATTAATTTTCATAGAATTAGATGTATCTAAAACGTTTTCTAGAATAGCTTAAGAAGGTAATGAAATAGTAATATGTTGTAAAACAAAATAGGTATGATATTTTTTGCAACAACAGGTGGTAATGACTAGTTCAGTTAGTTTAGTGAAAAAATGAAACCCATTTTCTAGATCATATGTTGTTAGAATAAAGTTGATTGATAGAACTTTAAGAGTTTGGACATTATTGTTATAAGTAACAGAACCGAACCTGTTACTATATTTAGAGAGATAATTATCAAGATTAAAAGAATCAGGTTCAACATTAATAATGCTTGGCATTTTGTATAATTATCTTTTAGAACAATGATAATAAAATTCAAATAGTATGAACTATTTGTATAATATTATTTTAATAAAAAATTTATTAAATATCTGGGCTTTCAGACTATTTAGGAATAATCTGAGAAGTGTGATATATTTATAAAAGCTAATTGGGTATTTAGGAAAATTTAATGGGTACCAGGAAAGTGAAAAATTCAAGGCAACCCAGCAGATTTTCCTAAAATGCTATTGAAAAAACCTGCAAAAACAGGTTTTAGTTTTTGTCTTTTCATTTGTATCTTGGTGAAGTTTGGTTTATTTATAATAAATTATATATTAAAATGACCAGCTCAGAGTGCTTAGTATTTTTCTAATAGGTAGCAAGGTATATTTACTTAATAAAATATTTAGAAAATTAACAAAAATCAGAATTTTGATTTTTAGAACTTTTCTCAGTGACCAAGTATTATAAAGACTTAAAACTTAGATGCCTAGGTAGAGAAAAGTATGCTTAGCAAATTTACTTAAGAGAACAAGTAAGGTTTATTTAATAAGATATTGAGAAATAATTAAATGTTTTTAGTAAAATTTTAGTACAAGTGATCTATGAAGAGAGTTACAGAATTGGTCCTCCACTTAAAGATTTTTAAAGAGCTGCTATTGCTAATAAATAAAATAGTACATAAAATTAAAATTTGCTTTTGTATACTTAAAAAGAGTTGTATTAGATTAGTAGCAAAGTCTCAATTTTTAAATGCTTTTGATAATAATACTAATAAAAAAAAAAGCTTTAGACATCTTTTTAAAACTTGTTTCTATACATTTAAACAAAAAGCTATTTGGCAAAAACAGCTTTTTAATATTAAACAAGATGCAAATATAATTGATATATATATTAATTATTTTAGATAGCTAAAAAGATAAGTTGACTTTGGTAATATATTTCTAGCTAATTTTACTAAATAATTATTTATTCAAGAACTACAACTTAATTTTTTTTATTAATATGCAAGCTAGTAAATCTGCTAACCTAAATGCTGCTATTAATATTACAAAACAATAGAAAACTAGACATGTAATAGTTTTTAATACTATTATAGAAACAAACCAAGCTATTAAATAGTTAACAAACCAGATTGCTAAACTTAGTATCAACCTAATACAATAACAGCAACCACTCAAATCTTAACCTACTAACTATGTAATTATATTTAATACTAACAGACTCTAAACAAAAAATTCTTACTGCTGTTACTATTGTAGATGAACTAAACACTTTATTGCTAAATATAGAACTAAACAAGCTAAATAACGATCTAATCAAAAAAATAATTATAAAAGAAATAATAAATACAACCAAAGATCTTATTTTATAGTTATAATAGATTTTATTATTATAATTTTTTCAAAAAAAAAGCTCTAAAGAAGAAGCAAATACTTAAACTTATATAATAGTAATAGAAGAATAAATAGTTTTTGTTTACTCTTATTTTATTATAGAAATATTAACTACCTTAGTTATAAAAATTCATCTTCTACTCTTTCTTTTATAATATTAAAAAATAGAAACAATTTCTTAACAACCTTTTTATTTATATAGCTATATCTGTATATCTGTATAAAGAAGCCAAAAATACTAATTTGGTTTAATCACCTACTTATACTACTCTTATAAAATGTAACTTTTAATTTAGAAACTGATTCTATTAAGTTATAATAGATAGTAGTGCAGCTATTAGCTTAATTGCTTATTAAACTGTTAAAAAACTAGAACTTAAAATTAAACAAGTCTCTATTAGTCTAATTATTACAGCTACTAGTACTTTTATATGCCTTTTTAGAATTATTAAAGACCTTTCTGTAAAAATTAAAGAAATAACTATTCTAATCACTGTTAAAGTTATTTATTTTAATTATTTTTTTTCTTAATAATAACTAGTTCAAAAAAGTTGTATTAGTTATAACTGAAAGAATAACTATTATTTATTTAAGTAAAATAACAAGAAAATTTTAGTACTAATAATCTATAAAAGTGATTATGCCTTACTTGTCCAACTAATAATAACAGACCCAAAAGAGCTCAACCTCTATAAACAAGAATTTTTTATCTTATATAAAGCATACACAACTTAGCTTAACTTAAAAATAGACAATAAAAAATAGACTATCTACCAATCTTGTCAATATATTTAAGCTGCTTTATCTTGTGTTTATATTAATTGTAAATCCTCTAACTACTTATTTGCTAACTGTTCTTAAAATACTTGCACCTAATATTATTACAAAGGTCATATTGCAAAGGATGGCAATCTTAGGGTAGTGGTTAGATTGTCATTCTTCAAGTAGCAAGTCTAAGGTTCAAATTCTACCTATGTCAAAATTTGAAAATTAACCTGTATTACAAAAAACTGTCTTTTGTTAATTGGTTGGATTTAGGTATCTGTAATCTTGAATACAACTAATTAGATTCTACTCATTATTGAGAGTCTAGGGCATTTATGCAAAGTATAATATTACATATACATAGAGAAATGTTAATAATCAATGTTGCATAAGACTTCAGTACAAACCCACAATAAGACCACCAGATGTAAAAGACCAAGAAACCAAGAAGACAGAAGTCTGTTTAAAAATTTCTAAATAAAGAAGTAGCATAAACCTTTGACAGTACTATCAGACTGATAGAAGCTCAAAAAACTCCAATAAGAAATAGGCAGATGTAACCAGATAAAAAGATATATAAAGAAGTATATGACCAACCAGGCTATTAAAGTTGCTAAAGAAAAAGGATACTAAAGTATACCACACTGGGCTATCTGAATTAGGAGTTTGAGAAGTCTGTTGAATTCTGAGTTAAATAATAGAAGGATAAAGAAAAAAAGTTAGAAAAATAGGTACCAGGATTTGGATGAACTTTACAAGAGTAAAAATAGTGTAATGTAATAGTTAAACAGATACCTCTGTGACTTCAAGTATTAGATAACTATAATGTATTATATAAAACTAGGTCAGCTGTGTGTAGAATACAGAAGGCTCTAGTAATGATGCTTCTAAGGATACATTGTATGAAATAAAATATAAGGTTCTAAGAGTATAAGTAAAAGTATCTAGACCTTTTTGACTGATGTCTGTATTAGAGATGATCTAGTAACACAATAGAGATTGCAGTACAGAGAGTTTAAATAGGCAATGCTCTAGTTGGGTTGCAGATATGACAGCTAGTGTAGAACCATTGATGAACTACTTAAATTAGACACCAAAAGTGTATGTGTAGCTAAATGTATTCTCTAATGTAAAGTAACTTCTTTGAGGTTTCAGTTATAAGTTTTTATGTTCTTATTTACTGAATAAAGCCCTAGTCCTGAAAGAGGCTAGTTTAATATCAAAAAAAAAACAAAAGCCATATTGCTATTTACTGTCAACTATAAGTCTTTTAAAAAAAAACTTGTAGAATTGTCAAAGTTTTGTACATCTTTATTGACAATGCTTTACTGTTATAAATACAATCTTAATGAAGTTAAAGCCTAATAACAATACTTTAATAGCAATTATTATACCTATTGCTGCTGCTATTGCAAAAACTTTTAAAGATCAAAAACTTTACAAGAATTAGACAAAGTTCTTGTTTATAAAATTTGTTATACTAACTTTTATTAAAATCTTGATTAAAATAATTTCAGAAGCCAGTACTATTATACTCAAAATAAAGAATATGAAATCTTGGTAAAATTCAATTTTACAAATATGTTAAATCTAAAAACAGAATGTATAATTTAGAAAGTATTACAGAAAAACTATAGTTTTGTAAACTTAAGCATTTTATATTTACAAAGTCAGTACAGATGTCATCTACAACTCTAACTACAACTTGTGAATTTAAATTAGACACTATACTAAGTTAATCAGAAGTGCTAGATCTTAGTATAAAATAAATTAAACTTGTATTTTTTATCTTGCTAAAGTTTATTTGCAAAAAACAGATCTTATTATTATTAAAGCTTTAGAACTTCAAATAAATAACCAGATTAATTAATCTTGATTATATAAAAAAATAAATCTTATCTTATAAGCTAAACAAGCTGTTTTTAATAATAAAGAAAAGCAACTTTTTTAACAAACTTTAACAAAGTTCTTTGATATTAGTTACTTAGAATTTGACTACTAACTTGCTATTACTAACTTTCATTAACAGTTTAATGCTTTTGTTAACTTCTGCAAAGAATGCTTGCATGTTAAGCATCAAAATAAATTAGATACTTATTATGAATATTGTTAGAACTGTGCTTTTTTACTAGTTCCTATTTATAAACCTTTTATATTAGAATTTGTAGACTTTCTATCAAGTTCTACCAATATTATTTTACTAAAACCAAACTCTTGCAACTACAAGTTGCACAATTACAACAAGTTAAAACCCAAAATTAACTTATTTAACAGCTTTAACAAAAATTAGAAAAGATTTATTCAAACCTTTCTACAAGTATTTCAACAAGCTGCTTAGACCACTCAATAATAATATATCTTTCTTGCTTAAAAATAGAAAAAGTTAATTTTTAGATTATCTTAGTTAAGATAAAAAACTACCTATTAAACCAAACAATATGCATCAAGTTTTTACAATAGATACTATAATTCTTTATAAAAAATATAATGCTAGTTCAGAACTATCTAAATTGAACATTGAATTCTTAAATGCTAAACAAAACAAACAATTTAGCTAGCTGCTGATGAAGTTACCAGATCTTTTTGCACAAAATACTACAAAATTAGGACAACCTAATTTTGTAACTAATGAATCTATATCAAAAAAGAACCTTCTATTTAATTTTAATCTTATTTTTCTTTTTTTATAAACAAATATTTATTAAAGAAAAAATTTAACAAATACTTAATAGTAGATTTATATGATCTTTTTTTAATTTTTAAACCTTACTAGTTGTATTAGTTTGAAAAAAAATAACAAATTATAATTTTGTATTAACTATCATAAATATAATAATGTTACTAAAAAAATGCTTATTTTTTTTTTTTTTTTAAATATTAAGGTAAGTACTTGTGATCCAAGATTTTATTAATAGTTATTTGGCTAATGGTTGTATTACAACCACAGAGGGCAACCACAAAGGCAACTATGAAGAGAATGTATAACTAGCCACTTATACAACTTTAGTCATTGTCTAATTTAAGTAGTCTGCTCGAAGGTTCTACACTAGCTGCTATATTTGGAACCCACTTGTAGGTTCCCTATTTAATTACTCTGTTTCTGTATTCATTCATCTACCTCTGTTTACTAATAACCCCAGCTAATGCCAGTAAAAATATACTATGGCCACTAAGTTTTTAAAGCAGTTTACTTACATAAGAAATCTTTGACCTTGTACTAAACCTTTCAGAATCTTCTGTATTCTATTCTTATAGCTGATCTGATATCACTATGGCTGAGACCAACACTAGTAGTCAGAACATATTATTAAACTGCTATGTCCTTGTAGAGTTTATTTCAATCTTAGTACTAACTTCACAACATATCCTTACTACTTTGATATTCAATTCAAGTTTCACCAAGCTGCTATTCCAAATAGTCTGAAAAGATAAAGTGAGACTGTACTTCTGGTTTACATATTTGCTAGCATGTATCTTTTTTCTTCAAAATCCAGAAATTTCAATAACCTGATTGGTTCATCTGGTCTCTTCTCAAAGACTGACACATTTGTCTAGTTTCACAAGTTCCAGTTCTGTTTCATAAGTCTAGACTTTACAATAGCACTGTCAAAGATTTGGGTTATTTCTTTATTCAGGTCTTTTAAGTAGACTTCTATCTTTCTATCTAGTTCCTGTAATTTATATAGTCTAAGAACTTATCTTGAGTTCACACCACCTGGTACTAGTTTGTGTTCACTTGTACAATGTTGTATAAGTGCCTAAACCTTTCAGTTATGCTGATATAACATGAGTTACAGATATCTTATTTTAACCAATTACAGAAGACAGTTAGCCATAATACAAAAAAAATTGCAAATTTTTTGCTGTCATTGAGATTTGAACTCTAGACCTGCCACTTGAAGGTTGACAACCTATCCACTTCACTAGGTCATCATACCTCTTAAAAAAATGCTTATTCTTTATCTTATATTGATAAAATACTTAATATTCTAAAAAGATCTAAGTAATTCTTTATATTTGATTTTGAAAGTAAATATTGACAAATTGCTATATATCTAACAAACAAAGAAAAGATAGCTTTGATAACTTAATATAATATTTACAAATTTAATATAACATCTTTTGAACTAAGTACATGTCACTCTAGTTATATTGGCATCTAAATATAATAATATTATAAAAAAATCTTTCTATACTAACATTTTTTTTAAAAATTTTAATATAAATATCAATATAACTTACTATATCAATATTTTAAAAATTTTTACTAATTTTTCAAAAATGTTGATAAAACCAAAGTTATATATAATGCACTTGCAATTTTTTAATAATTAATAAATAAAATATATCAAGACATTGCATAAAAATTTGTAGTATTTTATCTTGATAATACTATAGTATACTTCAACTTTTATTAGAATCAGAAAAGCCAGTTTACAGTTAAATTTAGAAAAGTGTAATTTTTGAATACAAAGTTTTATTATTCTTAGAACATATAGTTACTTTTATTAAAATAACATCTGACTCTCAAAAGATAAAAGTAGTTTAAAAGATTCAACTACCTAGCAATGTAATTCAACTATGTTCATTCTTAAAATTAGTAGATTACTACTGATAGTTTATTTATAACTTTTTTAAAGTAGCACAGTTTTTAAACCAGTTATTATATAAATAAACTTCTTATATCTATAACAAAAAGCATTTGAAAAATTAAAACAAAAACTTATTATAGTCTTTATATTGAAGTATTATAATTTTAATAAACTATTTATTTTAGTTACTAATGCCTTTTACTATGAATTTGAAGCTACTCTTAATTAATTAAATAAAAACAAAAAAAAACATTTTATAGTCTATATTAGCAAAAGAAAAAGTTAATTATAATGCTACTAAACTCAAATATGTTATTATTGTATCTGCTATTGAACATTTTTATAAATATCTTGAAATTGCCAAATTTATTCTAATCACAGACTATTTACTCTTAAATAATTACAATTTGCTAAACCTAAAGAATATTTAAAATAATAAATTCTAAAACTTCTGCTTTATAACTTTGAAATCATTTATAAACCAAAAAGAGTTTACTTCAATATAGATGCTTTATTTTGACTCTAGACTTAGATCTTATCTTAAAATCTTTTCTTATAAATTTAGCTCTATAAAAAAAAACTAGTTATAGTTCTATTTTATAAATAAAAACTCTATTAAATTGATATATTTCTGAATTTTTTCAAAATTTACAAGTCCTTATTATTTCCATAAATTTTTAATAAAAATTCAATAAATATAATATATTTCTAAAAATTATATAGAAAATAATTACAATTCAATTTTTTTTATAAGGTAAACCTTTATTATAATTTATATAATTATATAAAATTAAACAAGTTATTTGACTCTTTATTACAAAAACAGATTAGACAAACACAAACTCATGCTAGATATTTTATTACCTAAAAGAAACTGTTATATAAAAAAAAAAAAATTCAATACTCTTTTTATATTATTAAATAGAATAAAGTAAAATCTGTTCTGTATATAATGCATAAACATCTTATTGCAAAATACTTAAAAACAAATACTATATATTATAAAATAGCTGAATAATACTATTAAAACCAAATGTATTGAGATATATAAGAATATATTAAAACATATGAAAAATGCCAAAAAAGATTAAAAGACTAATTAACTAAACCTTTTTATCTTATTCAAATAGGATGAGCTTTTAAATAAATTAGAATTGACCTAGTAGAATCTTTACCAATTACTAAGCAAAATAATTAATATATTATTATTACTACTAATTATTTAACAAGATAGTCAAAAACCTATACTATACCTAATGCCAGAGCAAATACTTTAGCTTAGTTTATTTTTGAAGAAATTATTTATCAATATAGAATACCAAAGATTATTTTTTCTAATCAAGAAAGAAATTTTATTAGTAAAACTAGTTATATTCTATATAAAAAGTTTCTTATAAAGTATAAGTTCTTCTTATTATATCACTTACAGATAAATAAAATAGTTGAATATCTTAATTGAACTTATATAAATTACTTGCTAAAACTAAAGAATATAATAACTAAAACTTATATATACCTGCTGTATTACTTGCTTATCAAACAAAAAAGCATGCTACAACTAGATATACTTTATTTCAGCTTGTATATAAATGACAAGCTGTTTTTTTAATTGAAGCTTTATTATCTGTTAATTCTTATAAAGAAACAAAGTACAATCTACAAGACAGCATATTGTACCAAGCATTTAAGCTTATTAACAAGCTACTTAAATTGCAAAATAATACAAGAGAAAAGACTAATAAGTCATAACAGAAATAGAAAAAATACTTTGATGCTAAAATTCATTCTAAAATATTTGAAATAGATGATAAAATATAAATAAGTAAAATATTTTTAATTTGCTAAATTCAAAGATAAAAGAACTGAACCTTTTATTATTCAAGAAAAATTAAATAATAAAGCTTATAAACTTTGCAATAACAAAAAAAATATTGCAAAAATACTATAATAGTAATTGTCTTACTATATTATAAAAAACAAATATAAAAATCTTTTATTATAATTAAATAACTGAAATTTCTAAAAAAAATTTATAAAACTAAAAAAAAAGACAATAATATTATATAAATTTTTTAATGTTACAATTATTTAAAGATTGTGATGCTTAAAAATTTATATAAATATCCTTAAAATATACAAATTTTCTTAAAAATAAAATTCTTAAAACTACAACCAGAAACAGTAATGACTTTAAACAATTTTTTTCAAATTTAAAAACAGAACCTTAGATCTCAAAATTACTTAAATATATTATTTTAAAATATTCTTTTTTGAAGTGATAAAAAACTAAAAAAAGTTATTAACTTAAACTCTATAATAGAAGCTTTTGTAGAATCCAATATCAATAAATTTTTATAATTGAAAAAAATACAATTTTCTCTAATTAAAGCTTTACTTAATGAAGTAATAACAAAGTTAGGAAGTAATAATACTAATTATCTAACTCAAATAATAAATAATTTAAAATAAACACTTATATTAACAATATGAAGTTTAACCAATCTTTTTTCAAGAAAAATATGAAAAAAACTAGTTAATTAAATCTTAAAGTTTTTATTTACTTATGAATATATTTGATATATTCCAAACAAGAAAATTGAAGTCTATTACTATTTGAAACAAATAATCTCTAAGTTTCAGAAATTAAAAATCTTATCCAGAATGCCAAGTTACAAAAAAAGCAAAGAATACTTGAAAAGATGCCCTTAGAATATATGAACTTCTTAAATTACAACTAAAAAAATAATTTTATAGTTGAAGTATATGATTGCAATATATATTATCAAGTTGCTAGATAATGAGTACATTCAACTTCTTAAATTAATTAGAATATAAAATTTATAAAATAAATTTTTAAAAAGCACAAAAATGTTATAAAATAAATAATTATTATTTATTATTATTATTTAGTATTAGTTATTCTTATTATTATATTATTATTATTATTAATTACTAGAACTTTTTAGTTATTTAGTAATTACTTAGTTACTTAGTTACTTAGTTGCTTAGCTACTTAGTTATTTAGTTACTTAGTAATTAGTTATTTAGTAATTCTTAGTCAATAGTTGCTAGAACCTTCTAGTCACTTAGTAATCACTTAGTTGCTTAGTTACTTAGTTACTTAATGCTTAGTTACTTAGCCACTTAGTTATCTAGCTTACAGATATATAAACCTTACTAAATTTTTCAAATCTAATTAAGTAACTAACTTTTTTTTTTTTAATATTATAAATACATTTTGAGATTCTTTAGAAACAAAAACCTAAAGATAGACTTTTTTATAATTACTTAAATAAATAGCTTTTAACTATAAACTATATTGATACTTTTTTTTAAAAATAATTTCTATAGACAAGATTTATTTTTTTTTTAGAAAATAAAATTTTAAGTATTGCATTATTTTTCTAAACTGACTTAGAGAAGAATATAATTTCTTAATAATATTTAACAAAAGCTATACTTCTCTTTTGAACATTATATATATTTGTAAAGAATTTTTTGTATTATATTATTGTTATAGTATAAAAATTAAGAAGGCTTTCACCTATAACAATATTTATAACTTAATTATAATCTTAATCTAAATGCTACTAAACTTAGTACTATAATGTACAAACTTGATCAAATTAATATTAATTTAATTAAAAAGCTTTATAATATATAATAAACTTTAAGTAAGAAATATATTTTTAGTATTAAATTTTGTTAGCTTAAAGTATATTTATAAAACTAATATTAAGTTAATAATAAAAGTACAAACTTCAAAGTTTAAATAAAATTAAAATATTATTTAAGAAAATAACAATTCTAGTATAGTAGTTGGATTATCATTTTTCAAATAGTAGATTCAAAGTTCAAATTTTACTGATAGCAGAATTTTGAAAAAAAGTCTTATTTTAGCAACTTAACAAAATATTTAAGATTGTAACTTTGTAATTTTGGTTATATTAAGACTAACTTTAAGAGTATGTAATGTTATATAAATAAATCTGAAAAGTATATATTCTATAAGAAGCCTTGTTTAGAAATCTTAAATAAAAAGATAATATAATCTTTAATAATACTACTTGTAAAAATCTTAATCTAGAAAAAAAAAACTAAAGTAAATAACCTATGTAGGCAAGAACCTTTAAATAAAAAGGATCCACCAACTTGGCTATTAGTTGATTTGAATATAAAATTGCATTATGCAAAGCTTACTAAATTGGTAGTATAGAAGAACTTGCAAAAGTAGATGAGACATT
This sequence comes from Cetraspora pellucida, assembly GCA_910591915.1. NCBI lineage: Eukaryota > Fungi > Glomeromycota > Glomeromycetes > Diversisporales > Gigasporaceae > Cetraspora > Cetraspora pellucida. The sequence continues at coordinate 14,799 of CAJVQA010006114.1, forward strand.
AGTGAGGTTATAAAAGAGAGATACTAGGGTTGTATAAACTCTATAAGGATATAGTAGTTTAATAGTTAGCCTTGACTGCAAGTAATTAGTTTAGCTATAGTAAGTTTAGATTAGTTGTAAATAAAAATACAAAAGGCTCTAAAAGGTTTATTTTCAAGATAAATTAGTTCTAAAATTAAAATAAAGATTTAGATATAACTCAGTAAAGTTAATATATATTATAGATTTAAAAGATTTAAATGAAATATTTAAGCAGAAATGTTAGATATGACAACTAATAAGAAACTTTTAAGTGAACTCTTTAAATAGATAATATAAAAAAGTTATATATATAGGTAATATAAAAAAGTTATACATGTAGCCAATTGTATGCTCTCTTGTAGTGATTTATTGAACCACAATACTAATAAGTGATTAATAAAAGTCAAAAGACCAAAGAGGTCATCTTAAAAAAAAAAAAAAAAAAAAAAAAAAAAAAAAAA
>CAJVQA010006115.1:0-15279 GCA_910591915.1 Cetraspora pellucida
TTCTTGATTTGTGAACTTGTTTTTAATTCCAATGATTAATAAATGTTCTTTATACTCACTCACTGAATGAATGATTAGTGCAAATGAAATGATTTGAAGGGTATTAGGTAATGGTAAATAAGTATTTATGTTCTTGATTTGTGAACTTGTTTTTATTCCAATGATTAATAAATGTTCTTTACACTCACATACTGAATGAAATGATTAATGCGAATGAAATAATTTGAAGGGTATTAGGTAATGGTAAATAAGTATTTATGTTCTTGATTGTGAACTAGTTTTTAATTCCAATTATTAATAAATGTTCTTTATACTCACACACTGAATGAATGATTAGTGCAAATGAAATGATTTGAAGGGTATTAGGTAATGATAAATGAGTACTTATGTTCTTGATTTGTGAACTTGTTTTTAATTCCGATGATTAATAAAAATGTCTTTTACACTTACGGGCTAAATTAACACAAACAATTAATTAATATTTATAAACTTAATTGTAATTAACAGATTTTTTTCATACTTACTCTCTAATAAATAAAATTGAATTATTAAACTTGTATAAAAATATTTTCAATTTTTAAAATATTAAAATATAAAAAATTAGCTTACTTGAAATTCCATTCCCGATGTTTAGCATAATTTTTTTCCACGCCAATTCCGTAATAGTAACAAATGGCAGTTTTCCGAATTCCCATCAAATTACCTGCCTCCGCTGACTTCAAATGATGCTCGAATGCTTTTTGTTTATCGATTTTAACTCCAATTCCTAAATTATAACAATAACCAACTTGATACATTCCGTCTGGATTATTAAGGTCGGCAGATTTTTGATAATTAACGAATGCTTCGTTTTCATTCTTTTCAACTCCAATTCCATGTTCGTAGCAATAACCAAGCAAATAAATTCCGTTTGGATCGTTTTTATCGGCCAATTTTTGACATACATTGAAATTCAAATGATTAAAATTTTCATTTGCCATCTTGATTTACGAAAAAACAAAAAACGGTAAGAATGCAACTGACGTTTCAACGATATTGCCTATTTATTTCAGTAGTGATTATACAATTTCCTGAATTATTATATCAGTACAATTCTGAACAGTATTTAGTCACAATTTGAAAATGGTTATTGTAGTTATCAAAAAATTGCATGCATGTTACGTACTTGCATATCATATTTACGCCATCATATGCATTAGTGATAATAAATTTTTGTAAAAAACCAATATAGAAAACAGTCAAATAATATAAAAAAAATAATACAAGTTATTTTGGATATAGTGATCCTTTGTTATAGTGAACCTCTTGTTATAATAATAAATCTCTTATTATAGTAAATCTCTTATAATAAATCTATTTCTTAATACATGTACGACAAATGACAGGAAATTTTTTTCATCGGAGTTAATTAATTTCACTCATGTACTGCTATGCAGCACATGGAGTGACATTAATTTCGACGAAAAAATTCTCCTGTTATTTTTTTGTCGTCTGCCCAAAATTTAGCAAAGGCTTTTTTTGTTAGCATGTAGAAGGCGGTTTCATAAGTGAAATTTCAAAGTTATTAAAAAAAAAACAAAAAGAACAGAAAACTCACGTGACAGTAACATTTTTTTCGCCATGGCTCATTTTTAATTCACGCCGTCACAATGATTCAAAATGGTTCACCTGATCTCAGATTATACGGGTGATCTGGATGACGATTTTGCATCCGGTTTGGAACTCTACATTGAATAAGCCAAGTTGGACTTTATTTAAATTAGATCCGGCTCAACTGACTACTAAATTATACAAACATAAAATAACCTTTGCTTATTATATATTTTCAATACTATCCAAATTTGTACCATGTATTTGTCAACTTAAAGACCATATTTATTTAAATGCATATTTATATAATAATCTAATGCTACGTACAATTTTCATTTTTTAGCTTGAAAATTTGCTTATATAGACAGTATTTGTAAACTTTATATATTTAGTAATTAACTTTGTATTGAAATAAATTTATTAAATTGAATGATTCACTAAAACGAAATTGAACTCAATTAGAGTTCAACATTTGAATGTACCCTAAAGTTCTCGCTCTAATAATCCCCAATTGGTAAATAATATAACCCGTGACTTAATATTGTAGGCATGAGAAATGACCAATCGGGATGCGTAAATTTTGGTGAAAAATATCGATTACACTTCGGGCAAAATTAAGTGTATAATTTGGGCCGGACAACACAAATTTAGCCAGCCTGAACTGTCAACAATGTTTTGCCGGAAAGTTATATTACCGATCACGTCATATTGTGTTACATCAAAACGTGCATCTGATTGGCAATATTGGTAAATCGATATTTTCACCATCCCTGTTTTATCCCAATGTAATATCAAACACTAATGTCTAGCTACGTAGCTATATAGCGCTATATAGCATTAAAAGTTTTATTAAGCACCCGTAAAATTAATAACTTAAAATAGTATGAAAAATGCTTGGTAATGCTAATCGTACAAAATTGCACTAATAAAAAAGATAGCAAAAGATCATAATGATCTAAAATATATAAATCAGCTTGAATATCGCTCTTGTAGAAAAGTCAGTTAACAACTCAACAACTCAATCATAAAGAAGTGGTGGTGTCTTCATACACGAACAATTTGAATACTTTATTAAATAACTATAGATTAACAATTCCCTAGAGAGTAATCATGTCTTCATACACTGATAACTCGAATAACCCATAAATTAGTTATAGTGTCTCCATACACGAATAACTTGGAGTATAGTAATAAACTTGTTATACGACTACTTGTATCTTCATACGTATACACTTAGCCGTTGCCTCTTTCGTAATTGCAAATCACCCCAATCCTCTTAAAAGCGCAACCGCAACAAAACCTTGTAGTTTACTTAGCATAAATCGGCATTGATATTGATTGCTTAGTATATCTGTCACTAAAGTAAAATCGTTATACGTACCAAACTTATAAGAGGTAATTTCGGGTGTAACAGTACTTATACATACATTATTATTACTAATTCTTACTTATGACCAATGATTATTACTTAAGTTGCCATGTTACTTATATCACAATTCGTTATTACGCAAAGAAATAATTGGAAATATTAAGTAATAATATGTTACTATACTTTCCCATCTCTAATTGCCAATTCAACCAATTAATAAATTTTCGATTCACATTACTACTTATAAGACATGCCCCTAGAATCAGAATTATTAGTGGTAACTTACCGTAAATATGCATATACAAAACAACGGGTCTGGTACATTTCACCAATTTTAAAACCTTGAATAGAACCGGGGGTCTGTCGTATAAACATTGGTCTGATAATCAGGGGAAGTTTTTATGTGAGGAAAGTCAAAACCTTATTGAATTTATGTAATATATATTATGTTCTAATATCATACCCGGTTCTTCTAATCATTGTTTCCTATAATATACCCGGGTCTGTTTCATATTACCAAAATTTTTTACCTATATTATAGCTCCAAGTCTGATTCACTATTTTGGTAGATGCACTTTACGGTACCATGGTAAGTTACCACTGTAAGATTTATTGATAAGTTAGGATAGTGACAAATATAGTATTACAGTAATATTTTTTACGATATCAAATGTCTCCTTTCTCCATATAAGAGAAATTGGATTGACTAGCTTTATATAAATTTGTATTTAATGTAACGATAAGAACTCGAAGATTCCTTCCTTCCTCAATATATTAGTAATATTTGTTACTGCCCTTACCAAACTATAATTAATTATGGTTAGCATTAAGATAGAAAAACCCGGGAAAAACTTAGTAACTTATAATAACTTTATTATCTGAGAACTTAATAATTTACAATCCTAATCAGAATTACGCAAACGTAGATCATTTGGCCGAAATTAACGTACAGTAAAACCTTATAAGTGCATGCTCTTGGACCAAACCTTAACAACGTGCACTTAGAGAACAATAAGAAAAAATGAATTTATGGAGGTCTCATATATAGTTGGGTCCGAATTTGTGTGTGCATTTAAGGAGGATGTGCTACAAATGCGTGTTGGTTAAAAATGCAAATTTCCAAATTAGAGACGGAAAGGAATAACCCGTAGATTGATTTACTATTTCGTCTTATCAATCAGCCTCTGAAGATCCTAACCTATGTGATTAACGTTAATTCTTTAATATCTATTATAGCGCTTTGAAGAAAAAAATGTGACCCTGTGATTTTGTGATGACGATTGCGGATTCTAATTACCTGTTAATTATTTTTCAATTGTCGGAAAATCCGGTTTCCAGTGATCCACATAATATCATGATCTGCAAGGATCAGACCCGTCATTGATGATCAGGTAATGTATTGTCGAAACGACTAGAACGGTGGGTTTACCAACTTTTCCTCTTGCAACATTTTAGTATAATCTATGTTCTATCTGACCTTTATACTGCTATAACGATATCTTTATGCACGCCATTATTTGATCGAATCAAAAATTCTGAGTCTGATGAGAACTATTTCGCCCAATCGAAAGTAGAACAGTTTTATAAACAAAATTTAATTTGATTGGTAGAAGAAAAATGGCGTAGTCTACTTCATCCAATTAGAGACGACCCAATCAGAACTAGAACGATGCAATCATTGCGCAGTGCACAAAAACAACAGGATGAACCGTCAGTATTGCACAATTAATCCAACAGGTGAAGGATTATATCTATAACATTGATGGTAGAATGATCTAATATTGTAAAATAATTTTTTTATGAACCGCGCACCAGGTGAGGGATTAGTTGTGCAACATTAATGGTTCCTCCTATTACAAAAAACTATTGTAAAACACCCGAGATTCCGTTCAATTAAGACAAATACTGGTGGAATTTTTTTTACAATCGGAAACTTTCTTGCATCATACCAACAGACTGCTACTAACTCCAGCTATACTCTAAATTCTGTTTAATAAAATGTGCCAGAAAAATGTCGGTATACGTCATGCCAAGATTCTGTGCGTAACACATTGCAGGTTTTCTCTTTCCGTTGCTCAAATTATATATTTATCACATGACAGGAATTGAGTTCCGCATAAATAATTGACATAGGAAAATCATTTTTCTAGCAAAGATCCCAATATTATTGCAGTAGACGTTACAAAGTTTTTAATTTAGCGACGATTATTATTTTGCAAAGTCAGATCCGGGTTGCAAAATTACCGGCAATTTGTCAAAAAATAGGAAATTTACCACAAATCTATAAACTACTAAAGTTTTACAACTGAGCCCGCATTGTTGAACATGCTTGTTAATTTGTCTCCTTATCGTAAGTGGTACTCATTGTACTTACATCTATTTAAATAAGGGAAAATATGAAACAAAAACAGCAAAATTAATTTTAAAAATGCATATTATATGTTACCTAAATTACATATGCCAACGTGGTTCGTCTTTATGAGTAAAAATATATGTATGTGGAATTCACCGACAAATTGTTTTTTTTTAGGATAATTTTTGATGGATTTCTGTTTGATTACGATAAATAACAGAAATATAAAAATGCATTTCAAATAAATAGAACCCTTTTTTTACTAATTTAAAACTTAATCAAGAATCATTATTATTATTATTATTATTGGGCCCCATAAAAAATAATCACGCTGGGTCAGCATAAAAAGCAAACCGTAATTTTAGAATTTGAAACCGGTTTATTTTTCATATATTAAATTTGGGTTTAATATAAAAATAAGTCGTTTATAAATTCGTGTTAAATAATATTTCCATTTATGTCCTATCTAATAATATATAAATATATCAACGGATTTTATTTTCTTGATTGTATAAATTTTAAATTTTGTAAATAAATAGTGATAGGGATGAAGGTTAAACGAATAAAAATTTTTTAATGATAGTAAATATCGGGTTTTTTTTTCTGAAACTATGTCAATAAACATATATGCTTAACCGATCGCTCAAGTAGAAAAAAAGGTAATTGGATATGAACGTGAATGGTTTGAAATATGCGTTCACACAAAATTCATAAAACAAGAGCATACATAAATGAATATTTCGTGTGTACATTGTGTGCATGAATTGTAACTGTTTACTTTGTACATACTTATTACTGCCGCATAAGTAATTTACAATCCAACCTTAAATAGAAATTTTTATATTAATCTTCTACCATCCTTCCAAAAGAATACAATATTGTACAAAATTTTTTTATACAATAAAAATATTTTTTGCAGTAAATATGCTCAAAACATAATACAGGTGATGACATATAAAAACAACCAATTGAGCAATTGACGACTTGTTCTTTTCGACCCATTTCTTTAGAAAAATGTACACTCCTTTAATGAGGGTATGATATCATCTAATACTAAAGATAATCTAGCGGTAGAAGTTGTTGGCTTTGCCATATACATTTGCCCGTCCGACCCTCAAACCTTCCTTGCAGGCAAATTCCCTAAAATACGGCCAAATGAGACAAAATCTCTTTAGTCTCATCGTCTTCTTAGTCTTATTTTTAGTGGTCGGAGAGAATGGTAAGGCTCTTTTCTTTTTTTCTACCCTTTATCCAAAAAACCAATCATTTATGAAGGATTAAAGGTTAATAGTTTTACTTATCTAGGGTTCATATACGCTTATTCTATAATACGGAGCTCGACAGGGCCAAGTTTATCTAGTTATGAATTAAATAATTTAGAAAAGCGGATGAATGGTGTTGTTAGTATGTATTTTTATTACTATATAATATATTTAATGCAATAAACCATCAAAATACTCATTTTTTATCCTGTAAAAAGATCAAAGTAAGAGAGATGTGATCAAGACATCAACAACATCACGTAAGATTTTATTCATTATCTCATTAATTAATTCACTCATCATTGAATATGAAGATTAACAATCAATTATATTGAAAATTGGGTTAATAAACAGATGGCACCCATCCGACTACACAATTAAAAAATGCTTCGATAGAGTCGAGCGCCCCTAAAAGTAATATGATAATAAAAATAAATCAAAATAAAAAAATATTACATTCCAATGTCCCTTCTCCCACAACCACTAAAACCACTATCCCTGAAAATAAAGTGGACGATTATTTAAGAGCTCGAGGAGTCTTACCAGCAGTTGACAAAATACCCAATACACCACAAACTAATAATAAACAAACTGACAACAATTCATCTAATAACCCATCAACTCCCATTGATATTCCACCACCAATTGACATACCGATATCAACCGACAATTCGCAGAAAGATAGCAATTCAAAATCTGATTCCAATCCACAACCTAACAACAATCCACAATCTGACACCAATCCACAATCTAACACCAATCCACAATCTAACACCAATCCACAATCTAACACCAATCCACAACCTGAAACTAATCCACAATCTAAAACCAATCCACAATCTGACACTAATCCACAACCTGAAACTAACCCACAATCTAACACCAATCCACAATCTAACACCAATCCACAATCTAACACCAATCCACAATCTAACACCAATCCACAATCCAACACCAATCCACAATCTGATACAAATCCACCATCTAACACTAATCCGCAATCTGATTCCAATCCACAATCTAACGACAAACAGACCGACAATACACAAATTAATAATAACCCACCCGATGTCGCAATTCCTCCGACTGATGGCAACTCGACTACCCCAAACGTGCCTGACATCCCAATGCCTAACATGCCAGTTTCTAATGATACATCAAATCCTGATTCGCTACCTTCAAATCCTGATTCGCTGCCTTCAATCCCTTTACCAGACATACCGATATCTACTGATGCACCAGATCCTAATTCGCAACCGATACGTGCTGTCTCAGTAGCGCCAGATCAGCCATCACCAGTGCCAGATCAGCCAGCTCAACCAGCGCCAGCTCAACCAGCGCCAGCTCAACCAGCGCCAGCTCAACCATCACCAGCGCAAGATCAGCCAGCTCAACCAGCTCAACCAGCTCAGCCTTCAATTGCTTTACCAGACTTACCAATTCCTACTGGTGCAACAGATCCTAATTCGCAACCGATACGTGCAGTCTCTCAAGCGCCAGATCAGCCAGCTCAGCCTTCAATTCCTTTACCGGACATACCAATTCCTACTAATGCACCAGCACAAGTTTCTAATGCGCCACCGATACGTGCTGTCTCAGATATACCAAATCAGGTTCCTTCAAATTTACCAAACGCTAATCCTACAAATGCTGTCCCAAACGTTATTCCTACACAAAATTTACCCAATCCTACTGCGGCACCAGCACCACAAGTTGCATCAAATGCAAATGCTGCACCAGCTGCGACTGTAAATAATAATTCTCCATCCAATGTTCCACAGTTCACCGTAGTGCCTACTACTGCTGTTGTAACTACCATAGCAGCGACAGTTGCAACAGTATTTAACAGTCAACAATCTAGTTTTCATTTAACAACATATAGTTTTACAAGTGTTTACACTACTAATTTTTTGGTTTCTAAACAAATCGAAAGTCTTACTGGAAATTTTAATTATCCAAAAGGTACACCAACAAGCACATCTTCTAGTAAAGTAAATGCTGATGATTCAACAGATAATAGTCACATTATAGGACCAATATTAGGTGCAATAACAGCTACTGCATCATTAGCATTTATTGTAGCCTTAGTCCTTATTAGGCGAAAAAGATGTACCTCGGGACACTTTAAACTTGATGAATTTGATTTAGAGGATTCAGGAGAATTTAATATGCATGATGATATGATTCAACAACCAGAAATGGCACATATTGATACATATAGCGATATTATTGACCTTGGTTATGGTAGCAGCAGTAGTAGTGATGGTGACGTTGGTGCCGTTGGTATGTTAATTGATGTACCGATGGATATACCGACACCAACTCCATCTTATGATGGAAGAAGCAGATTTACTGAAAGGTTCTGATGTATGGTTTGTAATCTAATAGCTATTCATCATAGTTAAACATGTATAACTTTATGTATTATATGTTTAATCCTGTAATTTTATTTAATATAATAATTTATTATTTTTTTTTCTTACAATTAATTTTTTGTGAAAAAAAAGGGTTAATCTCTTGACAACACCAATTAAACTAATAGAATAGATAAAAAGACAGTTTAAATAATGAACAAGCTGTACAATAAAGGTTTTTTTTTTTTCTTCGGTGGCGGTATCGATGGCATCATTTGTATTGTATTATCATCTTAATAAAATTATTCTTAAAAAACATTACCGTTACTGTATTACTCCGGCGAATCTACCTAAATAAAGCTATGTTGTAGGAAATATCCAAATGTTTATGATAATACTACGTACTCTAGTAATGTGCACTTTTGGTGTACACAGTAATTAATACTTGGACTGTTTTTAGAAAATTTAAATGATGCATTAAATAAAAATAATATTTCACATGCATACAACATAATGCAAATATTAATTTTTTTTTTTTTGTTTTGTAAACATACTGTACATACATAGTGTAACTATTCTGTTAGGAATGCATTAAGAAAAAGAATTGAATTGAAAGACCAATTCAACCCAATAGTTTACGTGAAAGAAGGGTTGAACGATTTGGGTAATAGAGAAAAATTTTATAATGATTCTATTGGAAAGCCAGATAGAACCAAGATCAAGATGGTGTGCTTGTGATGGAAAAAAGTGTAATACGCAATATGGTTTGTAATATTCAAAGGTTATTATAATTATGTAGTTAAGTAATAATTTTGTAACGATACAGTGGTGGGAAATTTACTATTTTAGATATCTAGCACCTGGCTAGTATTAATTTCAGGGGCTTAATTCTAGTCAGGTGTTACTTTAGATTTCTAAAGTAGTAACTTAAGATATCGCAACTTCAGATGCAACGTCACCTTATCGTTATGTTACTTAAAATATAATATTTGATATTAAAGTTTGACAATTAGGGTGATGAAAAACATGTGGCAACTTCGGTTACGACATTTATATATTTATTTATATATTATTTATTAATCAAAAATGAAAATTTATTCTATTTTGGGAATGTATTTCTTTGACGGTTATTTTTAAAATACGTATAACGATACATTGCAAATAACAAAATCAATTTTGTTTTAGAAAAACCAATACTTTATTGTTCAGTATAACTCCTTGCATTTATAAACATTTATTACACATTTTGGCATGAATTATCTTTTAAACCTTATATATATTATAGGTAAGAATTTTGCTATTTACAACCAGTGGTAATCACCTAGGGTAGGGGCATTCCCTTGTCACATTATTATAAAGGGCAAGAGCCAATAAAATTGCAGAATTATCTGTTACGTAAGTAGATTACATAATATTTTTAAAATTTTAAATTGTTGAAAGTGGAAACAGAATTTAAGTGGGTTCGGAATTGTTATATAAGACCAGCATTTTGGGCATATGAACACCCTTACCCTAACCCTAGTTTAGCTAGGAAGTTCCAAATCCACTTAAATGCCGTTTCCACTTACAACACTATCATTGTATAGGGGCATTCCTTGAGCTGAGTAGGGTTGGGATAGTAATGTTACCCAAACCCAGTGATTTGAAACTTCAAAATTTACCAAATCCCAAACTATATTTGGTGGTTCGCTACAGCCTTGTACTCACATGACTTTTTATATGTAGATCAGCCAATAGAAATCATGAAATTTGGTTTACACGAATCAGTCCAAAGTTAAAAAAAATGCAAAAAATAGCAGTTTAAACCTGTCTTGGTGCATTAATAAAAAATATTAGAAAGGCGCTTTTATCAATATACCTAAACTAACCTTAACCCTAATTATAATTAAAACTTCAAAATCACGTAGGTACAAGGTATAAGGAATTGAAAAGACATTCATGTAATATCTGTTATTACTAGTAACTTATATGTTATTACATGAACCAAAATTAAGAATAAGTTCTAATCTTAATTCCAAATTAGGCAAAATTTTATACTTGTTTATTCGCATTCAAATGATTCTAATTGTTTATTTCATATTATTCTCGCTCGGATTATTATTGCAAACACAACAGTATTTCAACAGCAAATTTCATTAATTCCATTAACTTAAATACACTATGTAGAAAACTATGGGAATGTTGCCTGTCAATATTGCATCTTTTAACACGTTACTACCTTTATTCGGAACAGTTTGGGGTGTACACATCTGTTCAACCTAAATCATGGAACAGTGTGGGGTTTACACAGCTGTTCATCCTATTTCATGAAACAGGGAGACATACGCAGCTGTTTGCTCTGCTTCTTAGGATATTATGCAGCATCCACAGCTGTTAACAAAAGAATGGTGTATGGAGTATACAGCCATTTCCGTCCTATTTCTTGTTATTTGGCGATGCGAAGTACACGGCAATTCAACCTCCAATTCCCTAATCAGTTTGTTGTGATTTCACAGCGTTGGATAGTATCGATATGGCGTAAGATCTCATTCACTAATTATCCTAGTTTTTTTTTTTTTGAGTGGGGTGGGAGGAAAGAACCTTTGATTAGCCAGAAATAGGGGTTTCGGGCAACTACGAAAAGCAGCGAAAGTAAAGCACAACTTCCTTTTGAAATTTTCTTAGGGCTTATTTATACTTATTATTTAACTCGCTAGGTCAATGACTTCATCATCATGCAATTTATTTAGACTTTTGCCTTTGTGATTAGAACCAGTAACTTCAACGATCATGAGGTCAAGTGATCCTCGCAATAATATCCTTCCTATGCTACGTCACAGTCGGTCATACTGCAGTTATTTTTGTAATCGTAATTCAGAGTATTGCAATCTGGGTTCTTGAAAACAATTACCAGAATTAAAATAAAGTTAACACATTGAAAAAATACTACATACAAAAAAGCAATATCATAATGAATGAACGGGTGACATGCAAATTTCTCTAAGATGGCGTGCCGAGAAAACTATAAGAAATGAGGTGATATTTTAAGTCTGCATTGCATGAGATGTGTGCCAGGTTTGTGGCATAAACAAATACTTGCATATCTTGAATGTGTGCCGGGACCAGGAACGATGATTTTCTGCGTTCACGGAATTTTGCAGAAAAATCACGGAATTGATTCAGATCATTTTTTAAAATTTTGGCCTGGATTTAGGGTCTACAGTCATCATAATGCTGGCCGACTTACGTAATTCCGGTCAATCACAGAATTTTTGCAGAATCATCTTTTATCTAGGGATGTATTACATAAATTATTTTGTTACGTTTCATGTAAATTACATTGTAACTTACGAAATTGTAATGAACTTTACGTTGAATAGTGCATTATCACATGATAATTTACTGACATTACAAAAGTTAGCCAGCACTAATTGATATCCATCGGAATTGTAATTTTTTTTATTTTTTTAATAAAAATTTTTGCAAAAATTATTTACATAATAAAAATTACATGTAATTTTGATTTCAAAAACTTACACAAATTACGTAAAATTATGTAAATTTACGGTAATTTTCCAATCCTACTTTTATCACGGATCAGATTCCAAGATCAGTTGGAACTTAAAACTATCAAGAAAATTCAACAAACCTTCATTTTGTCAAAATTACTTATTTTTCAAAAATCAGCATAAGTGACCACTTTTAGTACTTTAAAAAAAGTTTTTATTGGGCAATTTTGCTATATAAACTACTTCCTTCTAATTTCTAAACCTGACTCTAATCTTAACATAAACAAGCTTTAAAGAATTTTTGCTGCATCATGAACCTGGCACACATTCAAGTGTTGCAAAATTCTTTTCAAACTTATTGCTATAAGACTAATATTTGCATTTAAGTTAAAATTAACAAAATCCTAAAAATTTATTTGTTCTTCAGGAATCTATCTTATTAAATATATATGAACTTCATAATTTCTATTTTTGGTTTATTATTAACATGAAAAAATAAAATGCATGTCTGATTTATGATAAAAATTACATCTTTTTCTATTATCTATTATTTTTGTTATCTATGATTTTCATAACAATAATTTTTTACAAGATAATCTAAATTTTAAATTAACTATTAGTACTGTATTTTCAAATATCTTGTACAAGAAGGTAAATTTTTTTGAATTTGTAATTTTTCATTATATTTTTATTAATTTAATTTCTTTTATAAATCTTGACTTTCTACTAGCACTCATTTTTTATTTACATGAACAATATAAAAATACTTATTCATATTACAATTTTTTGAACCATTACTGTGATATAATAATTAATTTAGTTTTCTTAAGTTTTTAGTATAAGTTTGATAATATTTAGACTAGACAATTTTTGAAAGAAACAAAAAAGTTAATAAATCAAAAATATTTCATAGATTTAACAAAGAAGATGTATTTTTTATTTCACAAATAAGAAAGTTGCTATTGGTGATTCTTATCCAAACATTGGTTTAAAAAATTAAAAGCATATTGTGTTCATGATTGTCTTTTTTAGTACTGATGTTTAAGGCTTATGCTTAATAGAATTACTGAATATGATCATTTGATAACTATTTTAAGACCTCTATTTAGATATTCTAACTTTATTGTTGATATAAGTTATTAGTTTTAAAAGAAGAATTATATATTTACTTTTTATCTTTAATGAGAAAGCACACTGTTAATAATATTTTTATTATAATAGATCAAGTCAAAATGTTTGTAACATGCAAATAATTTTAAAAAATTTTGAAAGAGGATAATTAAAGAACAAAAAGAGTGAGTAAATTAATTATGAAACTTTTATGTCAGTAATTTTATAATCTATTAATTAATTTATTATCTAATTAGAAATAAATTAAGATTAAAAAAGAAAAAAAAAACATAATACCTATTTCTAATGATAAGTTATAATATATTTTATATTTTTTTATTTAATATTATATTGAATTGTATTATTTTTTTATATTAGAATCTAGAAAAAAAAATAAATAAAAACAAACAAATAAACAAAATTGAACTTGAAATATTATTAATAATACCTTAGCTTATCTATTAGTTAGATCTGAATAAGTGCATTATTACTACAAATTAATTATAACCTGTAAATTATTTTTATTAAAAATTAAACTTTATTTCTTGATTTGGTTTAATTTTATAAATTAGATAATAAAATTAAACAATATTTATAATTATCTTTTAAAACTTATAATAAAAGTTATAATATCAAATAAAAATATTAAAAATAGACTAAAAAATAATATATTTGACAATCTTTATATTATTATAACTTTGTAATAACAATTTAAAATTTTTAAATAAATGTTAAAAAAGAATAATATTAAAAATAATCTTAATTTTATTTATAGAAATATTAATAAATTATTAATAATAATTAAAGTAATGTCATATTGGGTTTTATATTTAGAAAATAGTAAATTTTTTTATAAAAAATATAAAGAAGATTTGTAAAAAAAAATGTAAACCAATTTTTCTAAACTCTGATAGAAAAATCTCTTTATAAATATTATATATCAAATTTTTAGATATTTAGTTATATTCTTACAACTTGTAACCAACATTAATTACTTAAAAGATTTAAAAAAGAATTATATATTTTAGAAATTTCTTTAACAATAAATATATAGTTATAGAATTCTCAACTATTTATATTACTATAATTAAGTCTTTATGATAAAAGTTTAAATAACAATACTTTAAATTTAGATTATAAAGATTATAAGAAAACATTTAGGTATGAAAAATGCACATATTATAATAATATGTGCATAAATATGCATTAATATGCACAGAATTTTTTTATGCATATAATAAAAAAAAATAATTAAAAAAAATCTTGATTAAATAAAATGTATATAATTCTGCAATTATATATATATATATATAATCCATCTTTAAAAACATCTTAACAAAAACAAAAACAAAATTCTAAAGCAAAACAAAACAATTTAGTTAGTAAAAAAAGTTATTAATAAATAATTATTTTTGATTATAGTAATAATATTATTAACACTTATAATTATCTGATATATTTTTTAATTATAACAAAACTTATTGTTCATTATTAGCTACTTTGATAAATCATATAATAAAACTTTATTAATATTTTATTCTAAAGATTATATAGCAAAAATATAAAACATTGATGTAAATAACAAAAATTTTAATTATAATCAAATTAATGTTTAGATATATGTAGAAATATCAAAAATCAAAAATGACAAACTCTTTCTGACGATCATTAAAAACCAAGTAAAATAGAAAGAAAATTTAAAATATAGTAAATAAAGCTTAAATAAACTGAATAATACACAAGAAAACAATCA
>CAJVQA010006116.1:0-15279 GCA_910591915.1 Cetraspora pellucida
CCCCCACCCTTTTACCAGACTCCCAATCCAGATAGCCCGTGTAGAACTACGACCAGTCCATCAGTATATCGGGTTAGCCCAATATCCTTTTCCTTCGGTTCGTTCTGGTGGCCTGGTTGGTGGTACCTCCGAGACCTCCAACCTGGAGGTTCTTGCCCGTCTGGCTACTAGGACTGGGTACTAGACCTAGGTATCTGTTTCGCCAGGCTAGCCTTTACAGTAGGGCTGTCGAAGATCCAGCTACCTCTCTACTCGGGTCTTTCTAAATGGACTTCTTGTTGCCCAATTTCAATGGATTTACACAGCCACAAGAACTTATCTAGTGTTTGCACTGCCCGATCTGTCGGTTTGCATTCCTCTGTGTAACTTTAACATTGCACAGATGCCCCATGACCTGCCAGTCATGCTGGTGCGACCACCATTACAGGTATTCTAACCCAACTGTTAGTAACAATTGCCATAATATGAATATTATATAGATGATTATTCAAATTTTCGCCGTTGATAGGATTTGAACATCCAACCTACCACTTGGAGGGTTGACAACCTGACTACTTCACTAGGTCGCCATACCCCACTTGAAGTATTTATACAAAATATAATATTATATATATATAGAAGAATAGTTTTTTTTTAAATAAGTAATTAATTGTTTAGTCAAACTAGTAATTTTATTAATTAGTAATATCTTAACTTATTTATAGTTTATAAGAATACAACTATTTATATATATAAGTTTAGTTATTATTTATTTAAAAGTTTTGCTATAAGCTTATTTACTATTTGCTATATCTAACCTTTATTTGTAAGTGTTTTATTTAAACTCTTTGGCTTATTTAATCAGTATCTATATAATTCTAACTATTTTGCTTTAAGACAAATAATCTTGTATTGTCTTATATTAAGAACTGTCTAGGTTTGCCTTATTTTTTTTGTACTAATACCTAAATTGTAACATATTTTAGAGCTTTTTATCTACTAATAAGGCTTAGAGGACCTTATATTAATTTTATCTATTTTGTTTACAGACCTTAACAAAGCTATATTTTTGCTAAGTTTATCTAAACTTTAGTATTATTTTATAATATATTCTTAATACTTTAATATGTCTCTGTTTCTGTATTCAAACTTCTAATTCAGATAGTTTAATAAAACTATAACCAGTTTATTAATATATTAAATTAGTTTAATATTCTTTTTTTTAGTCTTTTAGTTAAAATTCTAGTAATCAGATTAGTAATATTTCTATTTAAAAGTTTTTGCTATCTGATTTCTTTATATTAGTATTTGTTTTTTAGGTTTAGTCTTTATAGTAGTATTATTAAGAATCTGTATTATCTTTTTGTTTAGGTTTTTTTAAATAAGCTTCTTGTTTTTCAGTTTTTATAAATTTATATAATTACAAGAATTTATCTTGAATTTATATTATCTAATACTAGTTTGTATTTCTTTGTATAATTAGTTATATAGATGTTTTATAATTTACTAGTTAAAGAAGTATAGTGATCTAGTAAAGTAGATAGATTGTCAACTTCTAAGTAGCAGGTCTAGAGTTCAAATCCCAGTAATGATAAAAATTTGCAATTTTTTCTGTATTATAATTAACTGTCTTCTGTGATTAGTTGGAATAAGATACTTGTAATCTGTATTATACTAGCATAACTGGAAGGTTTAGGCACTTGTACAATATTGTATAAAGAAATACAAACTGATACTAGGTAATATGAACTCAAGATAAGTTCTTAGACTATGTAAATTACAGGAACCAGATAGAAAGACAGAAGCCTACTTAAAAGATCTAAGTAGAAAGATAATCTGAATTTTTAATGATGTTACTATAAAGACTAGACTTATAAAACAGAGCTAGAACTTGTAAAATTAGGAAAATATGTTGGTTTTTGAGAAGGGACTGGATGAACTAATTAGGTTATCAGAATTTCTGGATTTTAGAAGTAAAAGATACATGCTAACAAATATATAAACCAGAGATATAATTATAATCTATCTTTTTAGGTTATCTAAAATAGTGTTGGCAAATAACCTAAGTTATAACATTTTTTAATATGACTTTAGTCATATAATCATATAACTTGTCATAGATCATATATATAGGTCATATTAAATAATAATAAAAAAAATTTTTGCTATAAATTTTTCTATATTAAAAAGTCATAAGTCATATTAATATTTATTATAACTAAATAACTTATAACAGGTCATAAAGATCATATAGGTCATTTAAGATCATTTGCCAACACTGATCTAGAATGACAGCTTTATGAAACTTGAATTAAATGCCAAAGTAGTAAGGATATATTGTAAAATCAATACTAGAATTAAGATGAATTCTACAAAGGCATAGTAGTTTAATAATATGTCCTGACTATTAGTATTGGTCTTAGCCATAGCGATACTAGGTTAGTTGTAAGAATAAGATATAGAAGATTCTGAAAGGTTTAGTACAAGATCAAAGGTTCCAAAGAACTGGTTTAAAGACTTAGTAACTATGGCATATTTTCATCAACATCAGCTAGGATTATTGGTAGACAGAGGTAGATGAATGAATATGAAAACTAGAATAGTTAAATAGGGAACCTACAAGCAGGTTCCAGGTATAGCAGCTAGTGTAGAACCTTCAGATAGACTACTTAAATTAGACAATGACTAATGTTGCACAAGTAACTAGTTGTATACTCTTTCTATAATTGCTTCTTGTAGTTGTAATATAACTATTAGCCAAATATACTATTAATAAAATCCTAAGTCACAAGTACTCATCTTAATATTTTAAAAAAAATAATAATAATTTATTAATTATACTAATGTAACTATAATTATAGATATTTTAATCTAATTATTAAAAACAATTGTTATAATACAAATAAAAATCTAAATTTTTATTATTAGTAGAGTTTAAACTCCTAATCTGTTACTTGAAAAGATGCCAATTTGTTTACTTCACTAAGTTATTATATTTTTATATAAGAGAATATTAATAACTGATATTATATAAAACTTTAATGCAAATTTATAATAAAATTACTAGAAGCAAAGAATTAAAAAATTAAAAAAACAAAAACATACTTGAAAATTCTAAATAAAGAGTTAATATAAAATTTTGACAATATTATCAAACTGATAAAAGTTTATAAATGCTTTTTAAAAGATCTTCTAGAAATTAAATAACAAGATATATAATAAAACATATAATCAACTAGGGTACTAAATTTTATTAGAGGAAAAAAATACTATACTGTATATATTATACTGAATTATTTGAATTAGTAGTTTGGTAAAGTCTAGTTAGTATTAAGTAAAAATATAAGTAAAAAATAATAAAGAAAAGATAAAAAAATAGGTATTGGGGTTTAAGTAAACTTTACAAAAATAAAAATAATAAAATATAATAATTTAATACATATTTGTGACTACAAGTATTAGTTCTACTATAGTATATTGCATAAAACTAGGTTAGCTATATATAAAATATGAAAGACTCTAGTAACAATATTTTTGAGAATATATTGCATGAAATAAGATAGATGTTCTAAGAATACAGCTAAGTATCTAGAACTTTATTACTAACATGTGTATTGAAGATGTTTTAATAACACAGTAAAAATTACATTATAGAAGGTTTAATAGACAATACTTGTAATTGGATTGCAGATATGGCAATTAGTATAGAACTATAAACAGACTACTTAAATTAGACACCAAAAGTGTACATATAACTGGTTGTACTCTCTAATATAAAGATAACTCCATTGAGGCTTCAACCATAAGTTCCTATATCTAAAAATACTGAATAAAAAATATCAGCCTCTAAAAAGACTAATTTAATATAAAAATAATCAATGTGAATTGTAAATTGCAAATTGTTACTTGACATATAACAATATAATAATTTAATATAATACACATTATATTTTAATTCTAAAATGACTTATATTATTACTAAACTAATATGAATTTCAAAATGACATATTATATAACAAATTAATTTTTTTCTTATATGTAAAAGTTTAAAAACTATAAAAACACAAATCACTATTAAAAATTTTTTAATTAAATATTTTAAATTTAAAAAAATAACTATATAACAAATATATATAATAATTTTTTAATATATTTGTTAAAAAGATTTACAAATTTTAAAAAAACCATATATCTGTATTATTTATTATTTAACATGATTTAATTGGGTAAAAAAAATAGATATATAAGCATGCCACATAGACGCGAAATAATGTTCATAAGTTTCAAATTATAAAGCACGTCTATAAACAATGATACTTAGTATAATATGTAATAATTAGATTCAAAATTTGACCTTTTATTTCGAAATAACGCATATTAGCATCTCGAAATAATGCGCAATCGCATTTTTTCACGATTATAAGGCAGACTTAAAAATGTGATAAGATACTTAGACGCATTAGATCAGGTATCATTTATGTAACAGGTATAATAAATTATGTATCTTGCAATGACAATATATCGAAAGCCGCTACCAAATAAGAAAGAAAAAGGATTAATTTATCAAAATTAAACCTTTTTATACCAGAATACTATGTCATGTACTTTTACTTTTCGTTATTGAGCTGAAATAAATTCTTGGGTGCAATTATTCGGATCATAACGTACGTTATATATTTGCAAAAAAAAAAATCAACAGGAAATCAAAACACTACCATACTTACGAAATAATGTACAAGTATAAAAATAACTGTAATATTAGCAAATGTAAATAAACATGTATAATAACAAGCCCAAATATAAGTTTGTAGCGATAAAGTATTTTACATTTCCGTTTTAACTAAAAATTTAACCATATCGGATCTTTGATTTTAAGTATCCCAAACCTAAAATTTCAGTCTAACGCAATTTAATTTAAACTCTAATTTAACACATATATTTGCATATAAACAATTCTTTTTTTAACTAATAGGTTAATTATATATCTGTATAATATAACGCTATATAGTTAAATAATTATATAAGATTATTTCTACTTAGAGCATCTAATTTGTAGTAAGAATCATACGATTTTACATTATGAATCAATGAATTAATTACCGACGCTCATTTCGTTCACCGACCGACAAACCTAAGCTTAATTCACCGACCGACAAACCCTAAGCTTAGTTCACCGACAATTAATTCACCGACAAGCTTAATTCAGAAAATTAATTCACCGACAAGCTTAGTTCGCTGACAATTAATTCACCGACAAGCTTAATTCAGACAATTAATTCACCGACAAGCTAAATTCAGACAATTAATTCACCGAAAAGCTTAATTTAATCTTAAACCCAACCCTAACAATAATGATTATGTACTTTGTCAGTAAATAACTAAGCTTGTCTGTGAATTACAGCTGTTTTCATAAATTCTGAGACACCTAAAAACTTGTTCGTTTCCTGATATCTCTTCGATCTTGTTTTTAAGAATCACATAACGATAATTTTTCTTGTTATTGATAGAAATCTTATGACCAATTTACGCAAAATGGTTTCTTTGAACAATTTTGAATAAATAACAAGAACTGGTAGAATTAATTGGTATATATAGCAGAACCATTTTATTGTTTAAAAACTTAATAGCGAGCCTTAATTTAATCATAAATTTTCATATAAATAAATCTTAACATATCTTAAAATACATAATAATTGTTTTATATATTTTTCCATATTTTACACACACATATATACATATATAATATATATAAAATGCGATTTAGATTCGAAAATGCTGTACTTGCAATCAAGTGAATTGTTGATAAAGATCGCTTTGTTGCTGAATATAAACATCATAAAACGGGTTCGGATATTCATGGCTATTAAAAATAGCACCGGGGATACCAACGCATTCAACCATAGGTGAAATTTCTCTATCCTCGTTGAATTTATGTTGATAACTGGTATCATGACCGGTGGTCTCATAAGCTAAGTCAGTAATAGGATTTGTAAAAAATGGTGATGTGCCTTCGATATTTGGAGATGTTAAAGGAGTTATATCAGGAGTTGGATTAGAGATTGAATCAGAAGTTGAATCAGATGTTTGATCGGAGTTTGGAATGAATTCATAAAATACGTATTGTTGAGAAGAATAATCTGGAGTAGTCAGTTTAAAGTTTGCTAAGGGAGTTTTTTTTTGTTTTCTTTTTTTTCTTTGTTTTCGTGAAGAAAGTTCGTGAATTTTTGAATTTTTCCAGACTACTCTACGAAAAGATACATTCCTTTGACGTTTGTTATTTAACTCGACCTCAACTTGCTTAGAAAGTTTCCTATATTCTATAAAATGGATAGATTTTAAAATAAATAAAAAATTTTTTTAAGAGAAAAACTGAAACAAAGTTTTTTTTTTTTTTTAAAAAAAAAAAAAATACCATCTTTAACGATCTCAGGTTCGTTTCTCCAACAAATTCCAACTAACTTAGAGACATCGGTCATTTTAAGATCATGATAAGTATCGGAAAGATGGTCTAAAAAGGCTTTACGATAAATAAAGAATGCGTTGGGACTTTTCATCGTCAATTGTGAAGAATTTCTTCTATCGACAATGTCGGCGGCTGTAATGGTAGGGGGGAACGGTAGGTTAATCGGTGGGGTGAATGTAGAGAAATTGGGTGTAGGGTATCTTCTCGAAGTAGTTACGTGCACTGTAAATTGAGAGGACATGTTGAGAAATGACAACGTATATACGTATGCCTAATATACGTATAGATAGAAGAAAATTAAGGATAGGGATATTTATCACCGATGGAAATCAGTGAATAATAGAAGGGTTTTTATGGATTATCGAATATTCCGCAGTCACTTTTGGATTGCACAAATAATTTAAGCATGTATACAAAGTTTATTTTGATAGCTATTGTTAGAGACATAAAGTAATTCAAAATGCTAGTAGTGAAGAATTTAAGCTTAATATATTGCCGGCCGAATGATCATGAAATCGAGGACAAGAAAATGGTTCATAATAAATCAATTTTAAAAATTTGTAGTTGCATTGTTAGCCATGGGTCGCGCTTGCGTAACAAAATCATTTGTTTGCTTTTTTAGGAGGGTTTTTTTTTTTTCGACTATATCACACCACTCATGGCTTGTAAAGTTGATAGGCGCTGATCACTAGAATTGTGGCATGATCAATTCATAATTTCTTAATTTGGGGATCCGTTAAAGCTAGGTACATTCATATAATGATCTACATACTGCATAAATTGTATTCCTGATATCTATATAACCCGCTAACCGTAACTGCATCAAAAAAGTAACCTTAACTGGTACCTGGTTTTCACGTTCCCCTAATTTGGTATTTGCACACGGATATGATCGAAAATACCTTATCGTTATACATACAAGAGTGGTGTAAAGTTTTGATCATAATTATAGTATTCACATTGATATAGATATTTTAGGGTCATAAAAATTGGAACGTACATGATAATTTCATTAAACATCGGTTTTTTTTTTTTTTGATCTTCTTTAGTATAGGTTGGCATATATAGATTATTACAATATTACAATATAAAACTTGACTAATTTGCGCCAATTTAAATTCTAACTTAAACCCAGACTCTAATTATTTAAAATAGCTATATAATAATTATATATGCTCATCTATATACTAAAGATCAACCTTTTGGGGGGGGGGGGTTAATATAAATGTAATATATATAATATATATAATATATATTGTCTGAATAAATGCATAAATGCGCCAATTCCAATATGGTACAATATGTTTGTAGACCAAGAGAAACATTAAACATCATATTGATTCAATCTAATTTGTACAGATGTGTACTTTTTTAAGTACCTTATTAACAAGATACACAAATATTATATTTTGGATCCACGAAGATGACTGATTATCATTAATATGACCCAAAATGTTGTCGCGAATACAGGAATATTCTTCTGACAATCCGTTCAATGAAAATATTCATGTATAATTATCTTTATAAACCTATTTTAATCTCTATTTATCCTAGATGTAAACACACTGCTTGTTTTTCGAAAAGGTTATTGACTCATCGAATTAAAAAAAAAAAAAAAAAAAAAACAAAGCCGCCATCTATCTCATTCATTTTATATGGAAAAGGAAACTACAAGCAATGTATTTATAATCGTGTATTTTGATGTACAAGAAGATAGTTGATCTTATTCTTGAAAAGCCCGAATCTTTGTTCAATGTTACTCAAGTCGCGTCCAATGCTACTTAATTTATGAAATCCTTGACTAAAAACGAATATTAAGATGAAATGATGATTTGTTCAAAGCTGTGATTCGTAATACGATCATTCAAATAAAAAAAAAAAAAAAAAGAATTCGGTGATAGCAATGAATGCATCGCACATATCATACATGCACACAATGATGGATAAGCAAACAAATTGCTTATCAGAATGCATAAATATTTATTTTGATAATGCTTATTACTGATTAATCGATAAGATTAAATATTTTAAAGTGTTATAACTGGGCTCGTTGGAAAAAGACACAAGATCTAGTGACAATAAGGCCTCAATATCTTATTATAGTAATGATCTTGATATCATACAGCCAGTCTGGTCATCAAAATAGCTTAGTAATAATGGGACAGCCAGCTTTTTCCGATAGGCTTTGAATTCATAGAAAACACATTTTTATACCGTATATGATAACTGAATGCTTATGTTTATTATATAAAATGGTTACATTAGCTTGATCTTCTCTGGCTTTTACACTTTCCATTTCTGTTTCAATATGTTGTCCTTTTATGCTCAACAAATGTAAAAGAGGTATCATTTTTTTGCTAAAATAATTGCTTAAATTACAAAAATGGAGATATTTGGTCTAAAGCTCATTTCGCGTGATCAGAAAACCGTACTACGCCACACAAACCACAAAATAAAAAATTACGATGGTATCACAAATGCTTTACTTTTATGGTCGATTGCATATATGCGCTACTGTTTCACTTTTTATACATTTTATTGATTCTATCACGCGTCACATTGTGCACATGATGCTTAACGTATCAACTACTAACCAACATTTATATTCGCTATCACACATGAGTGTTACTAACTTGGAGACAAGCTCTTTTCTGATTTAAAATTAACAAAATTGAAAGACAATAGAACTGTTTATGATAATTTCCGATTAAATTTACTAATTATAATAATTCAAAGAAGTGGATCGTATAGTATCAATATCATTCGAATCCACTCAGAATTATCATAATTTTGTTATTAATTCGTGTAATATACACTTGGCTATTGTTTTATAAGAATTTGTTTAAAAAATGTATACGTGGGATAGGGTTGTTCATTGTACAAAATTAAATATTCATTTGGAATTACTATATATAATCTGTTTAATTCTGATAGTTGAGGTTTTTGGGGATAAATCTTGCATAAACACAAATGTATCGAATTTAAAAGTGTGTGCCCTAGTATACAAAAATATGACTTCAATGGAAGGAAAGTGACATTAACATAAACACACGAACAAAAAGAAAAATTAACCTTTTGTTTCCTTCAATTATATTATCACGTGACAAATATGATATAATATATAAATGGATTTTCTCCAATTATTGGCAAGTAGAAGTTTCGTATTGTAATAAAATAACAGTCAAAGTTCAATGTGGTTGACTCTCCTCAATTATCAATCAAGACAAATATCTTTTGGAGATTCGTGTCTTAATAATCTCAAAGTTTCATTATTTTATTACCAAGTTAATGGAGGTATGAATATTCTACCGAACTTTATTAATTGGCATATTTACTACGTGGGTGGTTTGAAAAACATACAACTAGTGATGTGCCACGTATAGTACAGTACGCATAAAAAACTTTTAGAACATTCTAGAACAAAATATCCTATCTCAAAATTTTGATATAAATGTTACGCGTATTTATGTGTATTATGTATGCTATACACTATACAACTATACGTACTGTACGCGAAAAAAATTCTGTTATCATATAAATGGCACATCTATACATACAACTACAATGACTTAAAGATTTAACGGGAAACCACAATAGATTTACTTATTCGCACGAATAAATGCCAACACCTAAAAAGGGAATTCAATATAAAATAAGCAAAGTAGAAATTTAAGGTTGAATGTTATATTAAAGGCAATAAAAATAAATTATCATCAAAGTATATAGAAAATTGCGTTTTTGTAATTGATAATTAGTACGATTTAACATTGGTTTTCTAATATTCCCGCTCTTTTCTATTTCTTTTTTCGAATTCATGGGATGATCCCGGAATAATCAAATTTGTAGGCTATTCCTTTTTTGGAAATAAGCTAAAGCCGGGTACAGTAATTTGTATTAATCACGTGCTTTTTGATTTAATTGTTACATATAATGTTTATCGAGACGATCATCGCCTGTTTTGTTTGTAACGTAAATAAAGCCTTATCAGCAGGTCAAGAAATTTTTTTGTTAGAACGTAAAAGATAATATCATAAGCGAATTCTTTTGTAGCATTTAATGAGTCACGTAATTTTTAATTCACAATTGACTAAAATTAATAATTTCCTGATCTCCTTATTTGGGCGGTCCCTTATGTAGAGTCAATGGTAAGTTCTCTAACAAATCTTAGATAACCATTTGGATTGCCTACTACATAAATTGACAGGTAAGATGATATCTAAAGGGTAACCAATAGGCATCCATATTACTTCATCTTGCTATTAATAGGCATCAATCAGAATAATATTACTTTGACTAATATTCTTTTAGCCTTTTGGTGCCAAAATCTGGCAGCAACAGGGATGTTTATTGGTACCTTAGGCCAGACCAAATTTAATTCTTCGTTTAACATAACCTTCCTATTTTTTAAGATTTATATGAAAAAAACCAGTATATTAACCAATTAAATTGCAATATTAGTGTTTGCAATCTTTATATTTTTTACAGCCAATAGAATCACTGTATTTTATTAATTTATGAGCTATTTTATGCTATGTTAAACAGAAAATCAATTTGGTGTGGCCTTATTAGATTTTATATCACTCTACCTGTGCCACTTAAATTGTATTTGATCCGACCAGTGTTTAATACAAAAATCATTATATGAATTTCTAACTTTTTTGTCCGAAAACTAACAGATTAACTATATTTCTTTGAAGTAAAAAATCCTGAATGTCGGTCGTATCGAGAGTGTAACGGTAACAATAATACAACCTTTAATTATCCAATAAAATGAAATTCTATTATATTTACCACAATAAACTTACATGTCTCAATGGTGCTCTACTGTTTTAATGTCGTAATTATACTATTAAAATAACCTAGATATATTATGTAAGAAAACGGAATCTTGAAACCAGGATTCCGAATGAATCTATGTATCTTAGTCTTACAATTTCTGTTCTTTCTAGGCGATCTCATGTGCCATTTGTGCACCTGAACGCTGTGCACAATTATACATAATTATACAATAAGGAAAACCTAATGTCTTTGTTATTTTTAATATAATCAAAAGACAACAATGACTCTCAATTTTTCTAAATAATTTATACATTGTAATATACTTTTCAAAAAGTAATAGGCTGTTAATCATTACCGCTATTGGTAAAATTTTTTGTTGTCAATCATTACTTATAAAATTAAATATAATAACTTTTCTATAAATACTATTCTATAGATAATAACAGCATGCGATCGCGTTACCCAAAATCGAATACATCAAAATCAACCATAAGGAATCTGTATCGTTACGAAAAATACCGATCTTTATGCTATTCAGTTCGCCTTACTGAGACAAATCGAAATTTTTGATTCGATATTAGAAAATCATGAGACCAATCTTCTCTATTGAAAGTTTCACGAGGATAATTAGGATAATTAAAATAATGATTTGTTGGTAGTGAACAGAAACAACAATAATCATATGGGAATAATTTATTAATATGAAATTGTACGTACAGTACGTATTAATTATCACTTAATGACAATTAATATTTTGTTTTCCATAAATGATTATATCAAAACCGGGTCCGTTACATTCCACTAACTTTAAAATCTCAACTATCGTAAAAAGAAGTATGTTAAAGTGTATACACACTTTCCATTTATAATAGGCAATCTAGATTTTTGATTCCCAACTGGATCTAGTACGTACGTATATACATACATAGGGGGATTACTATCAAAGGAAATGCTTTCATTCGACTATATGTAGTAATGTTTATGAGGTCTATGAAAATACAAATTTTGTGCATACGTACGTGGCGTATCATCGGACACACTTATTTTAGCGAGTAATACAAACTCTTAAAAAGGAAATATCCAATCAGAAATGCAAATTTTGCCTATTCCGGATCAGCTCAACATAGAATCCGAACACGTGCGAAAGAAGAAAAAACGAAAATACTCAAAAACTGGTTTTAAAATCGATATTTGTGTACTAATTAATGATGTCAGGAACGAAATTTTACATGTAGTGAGTATTAAACTTTCTATACCCCCTAACATTTAAGCCCTAACCCTAAATTTTCGTTTCACGCATTTAGTTTATTTACAAAATCAAATTTCTATTTTTGATTTGTATTACTCGTGAAAATATGTTATCCGCATTACTTATTTGCGCGAGTAAAACAATTCTAAAAAAGGAAATTTAATATAAATTATCTAAGTTATGGTGATAAAAATTTAAGATTGGTTGTAAGAACTTAGGAGCAAACTGTCACTATACTTAAAAGTTCATTCCCGTCATTTTTAATTAGTGCGGCAAGGTCACTTTTTAGTTTTTTCTTCACACGTGTTCGGATTATAATTTGACCTCGTTAATTGGTTGTTTCTCTTTTTAGAAGTTTGTATTACACACGAAAAGTCAAGGGAAACTATTTAAAGTCCGAAAGAATTTGATTGGCTAATTAAACTAAGAAGTCAACTCGACCAACCATAATTTGAACACAAGTTCTGCCTGCGCAAATCAGTATAATATAGGCCAAAATTATATACTGATCAGCTAAACTTAACGTTAATAGGCTGTAGTTGAAGTGTTTGTCGGTGAAATGAGCACCACCCTAAAATTCTGTTACAGTATTCATACAATTTGTCATATACATATTTACATACTATTAATAACACAAAATTGGTTTATAAATAAAATAAAATTTTTAATCAAATTAATTAGCAAGTTACCTGGTTATATATTAAAAAAACTTATACTTTTTATATAGTTTTTAATTTTTTTTTGTTTTTTAGAATTAAAATTTTACTAGATAATCTTTCTGCTTTATATATTTTGTATAAATATTATTGTTTATATTTATCTACTTGTTATAAATATTATTATACTAGTTTTTATTTTATTAAACAACTTGCTTATCTAATCAGTTATTATATAATCTTATAAACAATTTATTATAACATATTATTAATACAATTATATTTGATATTATTTTTAAAATTATAATTAATTTTTATTATTAAATTAAACAACTATATTACATGTTAATTTACAGTATATTAGATTTATTTTTAGTTTTTTTAACTTTATTAGATTTAGTATCAAATAAATCATTTTTACTATCTTAAATTTATTATTTAAAAAAATAATTATAATACTTATTATTAAATTTTTATTTACTTTACTTAATTAATTTATTACAAATTTGAGTTTTTTATTATATCTTAAGATTAATAACTTATTTTATTTATCTTTAATTTACTTTTTAATTCTATTTTATATTTATTTTAATCAAATTTTTTTAATATTATTAGTTTTAAAATTAATTCTAAATATATAAAATAAATTAAATACCAAACTAATCTTATATATAATTAATTAAATATTTAATAAAAATAAAAACATAATATTATTACATATTAGTATTAAAAAATACTTATATAGAAAATCAGGTTAATAACAATTAAACTCAATGTACAAAACAAACTATAGTATTTTTTGTAACTATATAAGCTAAGCATATAATAAGTAACTCTATAAAAGATAATTTAACTTCTTTAAATATTATTTTATTCAACTCTTTTAAGAAATATAAATCAGATATTACTCTTCAAACTATACTAAATAATTCTACACTTCTTCAATATTCTTTTACTAATAATATTACTATTCAATATAATATTAAATTTTATATAAATTCTATTAACTTATTAGATAAATCTTCTAACTAAAACAAAATTAAGCATTATTATTGTGATTTTTGTTACAATAAGTTTTTTGATATTATAAACTCTTATTTCTTTTAATATTATAATAAACATCTATATTTTATTTATATATCTTTTAATTTTTTTTGTTAACAACCTATTTTGAAAAATTATTTATATTATTCTTTAAACATAATATGATTAAAGCTTATATTTACTTTTTTTATGAATCCAAATCTCTGCTTAAACATTTTTTTCATTATTATAGCATTCTGTAATTATTCTTTCAGGTTATATATTATTAAAATTCTTTTCTAATATACTAGTTTTTTTATACTATTACTTTTAGATAATTTATTTCTTTCTACCTTTAGTAATTTATTATAAACAAGTTTTAAACTAATTTTATTCTTATTTTTGATTTAATTTAAACAAATTCAGTCTAATAAAAAGATATTATATTAATTAATTCTTTTTTTTGTATTAAATTTTAAATTAAATGCTAATCATTTTTTCTACAACTACTTTATTTTTAATCCAACTTTTAGTATACAATAATGCTCTTAAGATTTCTGGATTAAGTCTGTTTTAAGCTTGTAATATAATGTTAGCTGCTACTGAGAAAGCTTGTTTACAAGCAACACTAGTTGCTTGAATTAACAAGTAATTTTTAGCTATACAAGCTAATATTAAAAATTTTTTCAAATGCATCTGTTATTACAACAGAAAAGCAGCATTCTTATTACAAGCAAAACTAAGTATCATTTTAATTTATCTATAACATTCTGATTTATTTTAGAAATTAATTCATATGTCATTTAATTTTATAAAAGTAATTTTGTGTTATAATAATATTATTCTTTACTTTGTTAGATAAAATATTTGTTAATTTATTAGATATAATAATATATTAATCAAATACTTTTCTGATTTTATTAATTGCTTCAGTAGTTTAGATTTTTATCTCAAATAATAAAAGTTTGGTTTGCAAATCAAGAATTATTGTAATAGTTATCAAATTATCAATTATAGTTTTATTTTTTTTTATTTTTTTTTTTTTTTAAAGTAAGGTCTTGCCTCGATTTCTTTATTGATTATTAATATCTAAATACATTTTTATCTGTAGTACATATTATTTAATCTCT
>CAJVQA010006117.1:0-15278 GCA_910591915.1 Cetraspora pellucida
TAATTGCAAAAGTAATTTCAAGAACCTTAATAAAGTACTAGCGTGACTGCTTAAGTTTAAAAAAAAAAAAAAAAAAACAAGACAAACTTAGTAAAGTTTACAATAATATTTGCTAAAGCTTTTTTGTCTTTAAGTTTTTTAATGATATTTGTAATTTCATATTGTTTGTAGATTTAATTGGTTGTTAAGATAAAGTATGTATATTATTTGCTACAAAAGTATATACCAATAAAACTAGATTTAGATGTTTTAAAATAATGATTACTTTTGGTACTTTTATCAGTTCATTAATATTACAATTATTAGATTGTTTGTTTGCAGAAATAGAATATAATAAGATTGCTACAGCTTTATGAATACTGATTCTAAAGCTTTTAGGACACTTTTAATAAAAATAGTCAAGATCAATAGTATCAAATATAGTTATTACAGAAGTTGGCATTTTGTTCTAAAATTAGATTATTAAATATGTTTTTTAAAAAAATTTGTTCTGTTTAAGAGTTTTTAGACTAATTAAAAAAGTTTAAAAAAAGTTTTAATTTTAGATAAACTAATTAGAGATTTAGAAAATTCTAATAGGTACCAAAAAAGTAAAATTTCTAAAGAAGTTTTTCTAAAATTGCTAATGAAAAAACCTATAAAAGCAAAATTTTGTTTTTGCTTTTTGCTTGTATTCTTATAAGTTTGAGTCTGTTTTTAATAAATTATATATTAAAATATCCATCTTAGTGAGCTAAACAACTTTTAACTAGGTAATAAGATAGGTTTAATTAGTAAAATTATATATAATAAATAAAAACTAAAAACAGTTTTTGGAACTTTTTTTAGCAACCAAGTATTATTAAGATATAAAACTTAGCTATCTAGAAGAAAAAAAGTATGCTAAACAACTTTACTTAAGAAGTCAAGTAAGATTTATATAATAAAAAGTTATGAAATAATTAAATGTTTTTTTTATAATTTTGATATAAGTAATTTATAGAGAGAATTCTGTTTTTTTATTATATTTAAGCTTTTATTAAATAAATAATACTGTTATAAAATAAAAGCCTTTTTAATTCTATACTACAATAATAACATTATACAGAGAATCTCTTACAAGCATATACAGTATTCAAAAAAGAAGTATAGTTCCTGTTAGATATTATTAAGAAACTATATTTATCTTTAAAGCAGTTTAATAATTATTACTTTTTTTTTTTTTTAATATTAAGATAAGTACTTGTGACCCAGAATTTTATTGATAATATATTTGGCTAATGGTTGCATTACAACCACAAGAGGCAACTATAAAAAGAGTATACAACTAGCCACTTGTACAACTTTAGTTATTGTCTAATTTAAGTAGTCCATTCAAAGGTTCTATACTAGTTTTCATACCTAAAACCTGCCTATAGATTTCCTATTTAACTACTCTAGTTTCTGTATTCACCTACTTATCTTTGTCTACCAATAATCCTAGCTGATGCTGGTGAAAATATGCCATAATCACCAAGTCTTTAAAGTAGTTCACTTATATGAAAAACCTTTGAGCTTGTACTAAACTTTTTAGAATCTTCTGTATCTCATTCTTATAACTGACTTAGTATTGCTATAAACAAGACCAACACTGACAGTCAGGATGTATCATTAAACCACTATGCCCTTGTAGAGTTTATCCCAACCCTAGTACTAACTTTACAACATATTCCTACTACTTTGGTATTTAATTTAAATTTCACCAAGCTTCCAAATCAGATAGTCCAGAAAGACAGATTGTAATCATACACCTCTGGTTTACATATTTGCTAACATGTAATCTTTTCTTTTAAAATAAGTTTTAGCAGCCTGGTTGGTTTCATTCAGCTCTTCTTTAAAGGCTGGGCTTTGTGTCTAGTTTCATGAGTTCTAGCTTTGTTTCATAGGTCTAGTCTTTATAATAGCACTATTGAAAGTTCAGGTTATCTCTCTACTCAGGTCTTCCAAGTAGGCTTCTATCTTTCTATCTGGTTCTCATAATTTACATGATCTAAGAACTTATTTTAAGTTCACACCACTTAGTACTAGTTTGTGTTTCTTTATACAACATTGTATGAATGCCTAGACTTTCCAGTCATACTAGTATGACATGTTTATAGATGTCTTATTCCAACCAATCATGAAAGGCAGTTAACTGTAATATAAAAAGAATTGCAAATTTTCATCATCACTGGGATTTAAACTCTAGACCTGTTACTTGGAACTTGACAACCTATCTACTTTACTAGGTTACTACACCTCTTTTGATAATTATTATATAGTAGTTTATAGTTAAAATTATTTATTAAGATAATAACAAGAAAGCTTATTCTTAGATATCTGTTTTAAAGAATTCAAAATATAATTTACAGAAAAAAAAAAAAAATTGTCTGTTTCTGTCTGTTAACTTTAAACTGTTAACTACAAAACTATCTTGACTTAGAGAAATTTTAGAGATTTATATATCTGTAAGTTAAGCAGATAAGTAACTAAGCAACTAAGTAACTAAAGAACTAAGCAGCTAAGAGACTAAGTAACTAAGTGACTAAGCAACTAAGTGACTAAGCAACTAAGTGACTAAGCAACTAAGTGACTAAAGAACTAAACAACTAAGTAATTAAGCAACTAGTGTTACAAGCTTAAGCTATTAAAATGTTCAAAGTATTAAAGCAACTATAATTAATAAATAATACAATAATAAAAATAATAATATATTAAAATAGTAATATAATAATAATAATATAATAATAATAAACTTCCTGCAAATCATCAAAACAAACAAAATTGACAAAAAACTAAAACATTATTACAAGTACCCTTCAACAATATAACTTTTCTTAAAAATATTGGATTCATTATTGTTAGACTTAGTATTACCAGAAATTCAAATTATAAGTAACTAATTTTATTCTGGTTGCTAGTGCAAATTTGGCAACCCAAACAAAGAGTAGTCAAATTTTGTTTATCTTTTATTTATAATCTGTACAAACTAATCAACTTGGCTGTTTTTCTTAAAAGTACTAAAAAGGCTATAGATTTTATTCATTCAATGTGGTGTTTCTTTATTTCAATATAAAAATTATTTCTATCGAAACCAAATTATTCGAAAACTTCAATTCAGTTACTGGAAAAATTTTTCTTTCTTTTTTTTTCTGACAAAAGTGGGGCATCACATTACCTCAGAAAAATCATAAAGCACATATGATTAATCAAATTAGTAAACAACAAAACAAACAAGCAGTCACATTCCAGATATAGAAATATACAACAATCAGCAAAAGAAATCAACAAACAGCAAGTCACATACAAAACTAAATTAGGGAATAGATAGTCAAACAACAAAAATACAAAATAGATTAAATGAATAAAGTAATCAAATGGAGATAATCAACAAATAAAGCCTAATCCAGCAAGTTCAAGAAACAGGTAACAAACTATATAGATACTTAAACTGCAGTGAATTAAATCACATCCTAGAAACATTCATGGCTAAAGAACTAAGTAACTTAGAGACTATAGCAAAAAACTTAGCTCTTGGTGATCCTTAAAAAATTACAACTAAAGATCTTTTACTATACAGTCAGATACTCGAAGCCCTAAGATATGCATTAGAAGAAACTAAAACAGTATCAAAGAAAACTATTGAGAAGTGGGCTAGTAAATTAAGATAGCAAGCCAAAATCTAGGTTCAGTTGATTATATGTTAAGTTTAAGCAAAAAAGAAACAAAAAAGAAGAAAAACAAGATGGAGAGGATTGAAAAAATTAATAAAAATGAAGAAAATTATTCCAGTGCAATATTAAAGAAAAGATGACAAACAGAAGATACAATAACAACAGACATTTAAGTAAACAAGAGCACAGAGCAAACAGAAATATCAGATGCAAGAAAATATCAAGTAACAGCTCAACAAACAGAACTAACAGATAGAAACAAGGAGCTACTAGTAACTAGAAACAACCATATAGAATTACCAAATAGAGAAGACCATAAGAAGAGCCTAGAAACTCCAAAAGAAATTATAACCCAAAGTGTCAAAGAGACAATGAAGCAAAAAGAGTTAGATATCAAACCAGCAGCAACTCAGTTAGAAGACAGCCTTTGGTCTTCAGAAAACAGAACTTGTGACAAGAATTCTACCTTTAAAGCAAAAATTCTATTCTTCAAAGTTCCAGAAAAAACTAAAGAATATCAAATCAACTATATGAAGTGGGTTCTTAAAGAAAATAAACATATCAAGACAATTGAAGAGAAATTTCAAAATAGTAATAGCTAGGTGGTTGTCGATTTTGACTGCAAATATAGCAGAAAGACATTAAGTGAGCACATTAAAGAAAAAGAGGGAGACTGGTGCAATCTTATTCCAGAAGAGGTTAAAATTGCAGAGAGGAAACCTAACATACACTATAAAGAAAGTAAAGAAACAATAAAACCAAAATACAAAGAAAGATATCGAGTGGCTTTAAGTTTACAAAAAGAAGAATTCAACTTACACCTTAGAGAAAAAGTTAGAAAACATAGCACAAGCAAGGAAGGAAAAGAAAAGATGAAAATTACAAGATATCTGACAATTTGGGACTTGTCAGTAAATGTCAAATATTAAGAAATAGAATATATATGCAGAAGCCTTGACAATATACATATAGTAAAAGTTAAAAGATCGAAATTCAAGGCATTGGCAGTAATTGAGGTTACAAGCTGTAACAATAAATACACTCCATGGTCATTACCATTAGATAATAACAAGTTAGTTTGAGTAACTTAAGGAAAAGAGAATTATGAACAAAGAAATAAACAAAGTCTATATATAGCCAAGTTACTAGAGCTTCCTAAAGAAGCTTCGGAGATGTTGCTTCTGCAAAGTTTAAAAAATAAAGGTGCAAAATCAGCATATATTTCTACAAACAGGAATGGTAACTCCAGAAGATTTGCAATAATTACATTTGCAAGTCAAGAAGAATTAGAAGCAATACTGTCTAAACTGATAAGGTACAACAACCATATAGTTTTTTGAGAAGACTATAGGGTTAAAAGGAAAATAAGAGAGAAAATAAGAACAACTAACAGAAATTACAATGATAAGAAAAAAGAAAACAATACACAAAAAAGAGTGTACAAAGATGAAGAAAGAAGGAAAAGAATAAGAAATCAAAAGAAGGAAAACAAAAATGTACAAAAAGGTGTTATAAAAACATTTACAGAAAGGTTATTGTTAAGAATACTTAGCAGACTCGACAAATTAGAAGTGCAGAAAGAGGATAACAGCACAGTAGCAAGATGGAAAGCAGCAAACCACTCCTAAAAATTGCTAAAGTTAACTTAAAGTTAACAGATATAGAGATGTGCTCCTCTTCACAAGTTCAAGTAGTCGAAACAGAAATATTACAAGAAAACACTCTATATCTAAAAGAAAACTCTAGAAAAAATAAAATGAAGCTACTAAATATAGATAACAATAAAAAAAAAGAAAAACAAATAGATAAAGACAATTTTCAGCAAGAGACGAGAAATACACAACATAGAATTTGTACAAGAAGAATTTACAAAAATAAAAAAATAGAGCTTAAACTAGCAACACACAACATTAATGGCCTCAAAGCAAATAATTAAAAAATAGAAGCATTATATGAATAGATGATAGATAATGAACTTGATATTGTAGACCTCTCAGAAACAAATATCTTGGCTAAAGAGGGATTTTTTTAACAAGAAATTTAGAAGGATATAAAAGTTTTTGGTTAAATACATGTTTAGACAAAAAGAAAGGTTCAGGTATAGGTCTGCTAATTAGCAACCAATGGGAAAAACATTTGGGTCAGATAGACAAAGTAAATGAATATATAGTCTCAGCTAGTTTCATGTTTAAACAGCTAGAGATTATAGTTATAATGACTTACTTGCCACCAAATGACAAAGAAAAATGAAGTCAAATTCAAAAAACAATTATAGACAAGTACATTAAGAGACTTAAAAGAACACAAATAATGATTATGGACGATTTTAACAGTATAGTAGATGTGAACTTAGATAGACTGACAAATTAAGAAAAAACCAACTCAAACCAAATCCTTTTTTGAGTTGGCTAGAAAGACAAGAATTCAGAGATGCATTCAGATTAATTAATCCAGAATCAAAAGAAGTCTCATGGTCAAGTCAAGGTTCAGGTTCAAGAATTGATTATATTTGAGTTACAGAAGAACTATCAAATGGTCTTTATGAAGCAGAAATCCAGTTGATGAATATATGTACAAACAGTGATTATAACACAGTAGTAGCAAAAATAAAGTTAGATCACTTAATCACATCATACAGTGTAGCAGAAATTAGAAAAGAAAACATCAAAAGAATAGTAATTATGTATGACAAAGCAACTGAAAAAGATTGGGATAACTATAAGCAAAATCTTGATAAGCAACTAGAAAAAAGAATTTCTATTCAAGATTTGAAAAGGTTTTTCCAATCAAAAGAAGACATTAGAAATAAGAAGAACATAAATAAATGATAGAATGCAATCAGCAATAGCATTATTGCAATAGCATACAAATATCTTTCAAAAAAGAAAATATTAAATACAGCATCTAACAAAAGAAAGAAAACAAAAGAAGTACAATTGGAAAAAATGCTTACCCAATTAGGAAGATGGATAAATATTAGAAGAAAAAACATCAAACTAAGCTATTTAGAAGACTATATAGAAGACCTAAATAAAGAAATTATCTTTATTAATCAACAACATGGAACTTATATAGATCTGGCACAAGAAAGTTGGTCTTGCGAACTTATCGAAGATTTAAAAGGTTGGTAGAAGATACTTCATGCAAGAAGGGCCAGTGAATTAAACAACCAATGAAGAAAAGAAATTGAAGAAAATATAGAAAAAAGATGCCAAATGATTAATGGAAAGCAAGGCAAAATGTTAATAAGTCTACTAGATAAACTATTAAAAAAAATTAAAATAGATAGATTAATAGGAGAGATAAAAGGACAAAGAAAACTATTTATAGAATCAACAAAAGTTTTAGAAAAAACAAAAGAATATTACTAAAATCAGTTTAGAGCAAGACATTTTAACCAAGAAATCTTTAAAAAATGATGATCAGAAGTATACAACCCCAAAAAACAATAAAGAAAGAATGGTACCAAGATCTGAAGCAAGATATTACAGAAGAAGAATGGAGTGAAATATTAATAAGCTTTAAAAAGAAAACAGCGCCAGGAATTTCAGGCATTACATATATACTAATCCAAGCAGCAGAACCTAAATCCCAAGCAATTTTCAGAAATTTTGCAGAAATTTGCATTAAAACAGGCAAAATCTCAGAAAAATAAAAGATCTCACAGATATATCCAATTCCTAAAGAAACAGACTAGCATTATAATTTAGATAATATTAGGCCAATAGCACTTTTAAAGACCTTTCGGAAGTGCATAACAAAAATCCTAATGAAAAGGTTAACAAAAGTCTTTTGTAAAAGAAATATACTTAAAGGTCCAAACTTTGCAGAACTGCCAAGAAACTCAACCAAAGAGCTAGTGCATATTATAAATGCAATAATGGAAGATACTAAAGAGAACAACAATAAACTTTGGTTAGTTCTACAAGATATAAAAAAGGCCTTTGACTCAGTATCACTAATTGCTTTAAAAAAAGCAATAGAAAGAATTAAGTTGCCAAAAAGAACAATCTCAATGATATTAAATTTATTTCAAGGCAGGCAATCTAAAATAATTACACATTAAGGACACACAGAGCCATTTGTAATAAACAATGAAATTGAACAAGGAGAAGTACTTTTACCATTAATATGGAGAGTATTCTATGATTCACTTCTAGAAAGAATACAAAACGATGTAGGTTTAGGTTATACAACAGTAGTAGCAATCCCAAATAACAACAACCTAAACTACACAATAGAGATAAAATCATGTCAAGCAGTAGTGGTATTTGCAAATGATACAACATGGATAGCAAGTAATAAAGAACAAATGGAGCATACACTGCAAATTGTTGAAGACTTCTTTAAGCTTAATGACATTCAGATAAATGAAAAGAAATCAAAACTCATAATCATGAATCCAAGTGAACTGAAAGAAAATAGGAAAATTAGACTGAATAATGAATAAATTTTTGAAGAAGAAAAAACCAAAATAACAAAATTCTTAGAAATTTGGTTGAATAACAGACTTAATGAAAGCTAAGTAAAGACAAGAGCCAAAAAATTAGTGCATTCTACAGCAAGACTACTCAATACTAAAAAGGTAACAGGGGCTTAGATATTATATATAAACAATATGTGCATAATGCCAAAGTTGGTATACATGCTTTAAACATCAAAGCTCTCGAAAAGAGCAATCGATACTATACAAAAACCTATAATAGAAGTAGCCAAACACAAGCTAGGAATTGCAAGAACAATAAGCAATAGTGTAATTATTTATAGAAATCTGGGCAACTGCAATATATTATAGGACCAACTGCTAATTAAACAAATTACAAGTTTGCATGCATGAATTAATTCAGCAGACCTTGAAGAAAAACTAACAAGAATTAGAATTAATCAAGGCTTGCTGTTACTAGGCGCAACAAAAACAAACTGGCAAGAAAACTCAGCAAAAATATGCAACAATTTATAGAAAAACAATTTAGCATGTCAGCTAATGCTCAAAGCTAAAGAGTTACAAATATCATTTGACTTTAATAATATAGACATAAAAAAAACAGAAGAAAAATTAAAAATTGCAAATGTGCTAGAGAACAAGTTTATATTACAAGTAGCTTTAGCAATAAGAAAGCTTAATATATTTTCAGTAAATCAACTTATTAATAAAGAAGGCAATAGAATGATTTCATGGCAGCAGCTCAAACTACTGAAGAAAAAATCAAGCAAAGGAAGACCAGCAAAATGGTTTAAAAAAATCAAAGAAACTATGCTTGAAGACAAAAGTAGTAGACAACTTAAACTAGAATCTATGTTAGCAGAAGGGAACAAAGAGTTATCACTACAAACAACCTTAAACAGATGCTCAAATAATTACAGAAAAAAAGAATAGGTAGTATTAAAAGTGTCACAAATAGGAAAAGAAAAAAACCTAGTAATTAGAAAAATAGTTGCAAACACATCTAAAAAAGTGCTTACAAAATATTGGAAAACAAAAATGCAAGAAAACAAAACAGGCAAAATTCTGGAAAAATGTAACAGTTGCAAATTAGATCAAATTGGGGAACAGAAAAGTTGTAAAAAGTAGAATAATAGAAAAGATATTCAAGGCTCTATATCAAGATTTATTAGTAAGAAAGAAGTGCCCAAGCTCGAAATAGAACAAGAAATGATAAGAAGATTAGAACACAATAAGTCAATTAAATCAGGCAAACAGGAAAGCCTAGTCAAAGTAGTAGTATATGAAGACTTAGATATAGAGCTTATTAAAAAACAATAACTTAGCCAAATACTTAAAGAAGAGCTAATTCACAAAAACCAAAAAAACAAACTAGAAAACAACAGGAGCTAATTTTTTATATAGACAGATCACTTAAGAAATCAGAAAACTTAATAGAGAGTGATTATATAGGAGTAGAATGGGTGCAAGTAGATAATAATGAGAAAAAAGTAATTGATGAAGGTACAATCAGTGTACAAAATTGGCTCTCATTAACAAAATCAGAGTTGCATGCAATCTGATATGTGCTACTAATAACACCAAGAAAGAAAAAAATCAAGATTTATACTGACAGTGCAGCAGCAATAGCAGACTTCAACAGAGGTAAAAAGTTAAAGCCAAGCAAACATTGGATTAAAGAAAAGAACTTTAACCTTAAGAGAAGTATTTTAAAATTACTTAGTTTAAAAAAATTAGAGTTATTAGATTTAGTTAAAGTAAAAGAACATAGTAGTAACAAATAGAATGATAGAGCAGATAAATTAGCAAAAGAGGAGGGCAAAATAGATAACTCTGATAAAATAATAGAGGTGCCACCTTCAAATTCAAATGTTTCACTTTGTTGGAAGAACCTAGTGATCAAAAGCTTAACAAGAAAATTTATCAAGAATGTACTAGAACTTAAAGTCGAAGCAGAATGGAGGTTTACATCATCAATTCAAAAAATGGAACCAATCTTGGAAAAAAAAGAACATGATTGGTCAACATTATGGCAAAGCATCAAGGGTCAAAGTGGAACAAAATGTACAAGTATAAAAAAAAACAGGAAACTAGCAACATTAATTAAATGTATAAATAAAAAACTTCCTGTATTCAAGACTCTGGCACAAAGATGATCAAATCTATACAAAAATGCAACTTGCATACTGTGTAATAAAGACCATGAAGAGAATCAAGACCATCTAGCAACATGCAGTGAACATAAAAAAGAGTAGGATGATACAGAAAATATGTCAATTGATCTGGCTTGGACAGTATTTGCAAAAGAAACCCAAAGAAAAATAAGTAAAGAACAACTCAAAAAGCTTTTATAAGGTACTTTAAAAGAAGAAAGATTAGCAAGCAGATCCAAAATCATCAAAGGCCTAATGCAAGAAAAAGCCAAAAAGTCAGTACAAAATATTATACAATCTCTAAAGGAAACCAAGAATTTTA
Source organism: Cetraspora pellucida (assembly GCA_910591915.1). Classification (NCBI taxonomy): domain Eukaryota; kingdom Fungi; phylum Glomeromycota; class Glomeromycetes; order Diversisporales; family Gigasporaceae; genus Cetraspora; species Cetraspora pellucida. Next base: position 10,591 of record CAJVQA010006117.1, read on the forward strand.
TAATCATGTTCACAAATGCAGCATAGAATGGGTTTTTTGAAAATATTTGAAAAAAATGGTGTAATATGATTGCTGACTAGAAAAAATTAATAGAGATTAAAACTACAATTAAAAAGAAGAAAAATAACAAAAAACAAAACCTTCCAAGCAAGGAAACATGAAAAGAAGAGAAGGCTATAAATATAGATGAACAAAATCGAGCCATAAGGGAAGAAAAAGAGGAAAATAAGGACCAAATCCAAAAAACATAGCTTGATTTAGTCTTTAGTTTTGTAAATAGAAATGTAAGACCCTTTTTTTAGGGTCTTACTGGCCAGCTTGGTATAGCTCCAGGCCAGGAATAATCACCTGACCTGTGCAGCAGACCACTTCTAGGCACTCACAAAAGTAGCTGAAGGATGTTAAACCAAAATTTAAGCCAACTTTGTACAACATGTATACAAGAATTTAATAAAAGTGATCAGCAAGGCTGTCTAAGTTAAAAATATATATATATATATAATAATAATAGAAATCTATTCTATCTCTTAAATTGTAGATTTTTGCAGACAAATTTGTCTGTATAATTGTATTTTTTTGACTCTGATCTATTTTTTTAAAATGTTAAAGTATCTAAATAAAATTTGGTATAATAATATTTGAAAACAAGGATTACTTTTTTGTAGTATTTATTTTAAAATTATAAGAAAAAAAAGTAGATTGCTTATAGACCAAAAATGTATAATTTTAAAAAAAAATTTAATAAAATATTTTTTTAGTTTATCTATAATAAACTTTTTAAATATCAATTTTAAACTTATAGTTTTTAATACAACTTTTTAGTTTATATTAAAGATTACATTTTTAATTATTATAAGTTTAATAATTTATATATAAAAATTAATACTTGTCTTAAGAGCAAAATTTTTTTTAGCTTTGGAAACATATAAAATTTTAGAAAACCTAAAAAATATTTTAATAATAAACTTTTATGTTATATAATCTTTAAACTTTAATTAATTAAAAGTTTTTAATAAAGTTAAAAAAGTTTTTTAACTAAGTTTATAAAGTAAAATTTTAAAAATGTTTTTTATTTAAAAAATATATTGCTAAAATTAATTGTTAAAATTTTATTATAAAAATTAATTTTAAAAAAAAGATGCAGACAAATTTGTATGCAATACAATTTAAGAGATAACATTTCTATTTCTTTAAAGAAATTTGTTTTACAAATTCTAAACTATTATAAAAAGTTAAAAATAATTTTTGTTTTTATTATTTGTAATCATATAATTTACAAATTATTATTATTCCAAATTTGTTAAATTAATTTTTAATTAATTTTTAAATTTGTTAAACCAACTCCTAATTAGTTTCTAATTTTATTTTATTAAAAGAAAAAATGTGATTATTGTTTGTAAAAAAAAAAAGAAAAATTTATATCTTTTTCTTCTTTTTTTTGAAAAAAAATATTAACAATAACAACAATAATAATAATAATAATGCCAAGAATTAATATGTTAAGAAGTGTCTGTTGAGTTTGTAATAATGCTTTGTATAAGACTTTAAAGATAGTTTAGAATAAGAATATGTAATAAATATTCAAAAAAAAATTTTTTTTAACTAATAAGATAAATTTTTTATAGTTTACTTTATTTGGTGGCCTTCTAGAAAAGAAAAATTTAGAGTTTAGAAAAGGAATTAGAGAAGTGTAAATTGAATGCAGTATTAAAAGTACAAAATAAATAGATGTTGAAGCAGTGATATTATTAGAAGAAAGAAATAGATTAAGAGCCAGGTTGGAAAGAGTTGAGAAGATTATAAGAAGAAATAAAGATAATAGTAGTAGAAATAGATTGTTAGATGATAGGTTTTAAATTTATGTTATTTTGTTTTTTTTTTATTTTTGTTTTTATAATAATAATAAAATATAAAGTTTTTAAAGTTTAAATAAAAATATAATATTATTATATTAAAAAAAATATAATAGTTTGAAGAAAAACAAAATAAAGATTTTTAGTATTTTAGCTAAGGGCTTTATAATGCTTTGTTTCTTAGCAGAAAGCTTATTCTAGCCAATTTTAAATATATAACCTATACTGCCTAGTAATATGCCTTATATTGTTAATTCATACTAGAATAATTACTAAATTTCAAATTTGTATCTCTTTTAAAAATTATAAAAATAATTTAATTGTCTAATAAGAATTTAAGATTCATGTAATTTGTGTAATAAAATATTTTAAATATAAAAAAAAAAATAAAAGTTTTAGTTTTACCAATAAAAAAAATAGAATAAATAAGTGTTTAAAAAATTTAAATTCAATAGCTTTCTAGATACTATAAGGTACAACAATAGAACTAGCTTTTAAACTATATCTTACTGTCTAGTATGTATAGATTAGACATAATAAAATGTTTACTTTTTATAAAAATTATTAGACTTTTAGACTTAAAAATATTCATAAATTATAATCTGAAAAAGAAAAGTCATAATAATTAGACTATTAACAGTTATAAGTAGCTTTTAAATTTCAATAATATATAGCAGTACTTGTCAAAATACTATTCATAAATACAGCAATCACTTTATATATTATTTTGCAAGAAGGTGAAAACTATAACTAATAAAAAATATAAAATATAATAAGATAATTGTTATATATATAATGTTTAAAAGTAATCTCTTTTAGTATCTAAAATTATAATAGAATCTAAAAAAATAAGAACTTTAAGAATTAAATAGTTTAATTCAATTGAAAAAAATTTTTAAATTTTTTTGTCTATATAGCATAATAAATAAAAATTGTTTTAAAAGTATACTTCTAAAAAAGATAGCATTATAGCCTTTTTATACTATATATTCATACCTTGGATCATTAAATAAAGTTGTAGAAAAGAGCTTTCTGGTTTTAATAGTTATTAAATTTTCAATTTGGTTTAGTAGATATTGTTTTATTATGATTTTAAGAAATGCTGAATATGTTTTTTTTTTTAAAAACTTTTTTAAAGATTATTTTTATAAATATTAAGAAATGTTATTATGATTTTAGAGCTAATTTGTAGATTAAATAAGCATTTTTTTACTAAGATATAGAATAATAAGAAATGTAAAGTAGGTTTCTGCAAATAGAATGATATATAAATTATCTTTCTATAATCAACTTATAGAGATATTGATAAAAAATAAAAAGCATCTAAAAATCAATTTTGTATTTTTTTTTTTATATTTATTTTAATGTTTTTGTTTTAAGTTCTTGTTTCTATTAATAATTTTTCATTAATAAATAAAGATTTTTGCTTGTAATATTAAGATGCAAACTTGTTGTTCTTTGAATTAAATTCTTATATCTACATTTTGACTTTTGAGATATTCTTCAATTATTTCAAATTAATGTTTTATAGTTCCTTAGACTTATATCTTGGTTTATGAGAAATTATAACTTATATATCCAGACCTTTGCTAAGATAACTCAATATATATTTGAGTCTATATTAGAATAACTATTCTAATACATCTAAGTTTTTGTCAAAATAAATATTCCAATATATTTGGATTTTTGTCAGAATAACTATTCTAGTTTGTCTGTATTTTTTCTTAAGATAACTAAATTTAATTTTATGTTTTCATTAATGTGTATATGCTTGAATCTTAAAGCATTAATGTTCAAGAGTACTTAATAGAATCTTTCTAACTTGAATAATAAAATTAAATTTTTTAGAATTATTTTTATAAAGGTAGAAATATATTATTAGTTACTTTTGCTCAGAAATAACAAACTGTTTTGAAAATATCTTTTGTTAAGAAAAAAAGATCTGAAAACTATCTAATGTATATTCAAACCTTATTCTAAACTAAACCAAGCAATAAAATTTAAATAAAATTCATTTTTATAAAATAATTTAATAATCAAATATACTAATAATTATAAAAAATATTATTATTAATATATTATTATCTCTTATATATAATAATCAAGCAATCATTTTTTTTGGTATCTCTAACCAATATAGAACTAAAAAGAAATGAAATATCTAAAAGTTATATAAAATCCTAAGATCTGAAAAAATTTCTAAAGTTTTTGTCTATATAACACAATAAAGAAAAATTATTCTAAAAATACATTTTTATAAAAATATTCTAAATTTAATGTTGGCAATAAGTAACTATGTCTTGGGTTTTTAATTAAAATTGTAGAGTAAACTTTTATAATTCCAATAATAATAGAAATATTAAAATTGGTCTAGTGGTTAATGTTCTATAATGATTTAAAGAAATTCTAAATCTTTTGTTTTTTTCTTTTCTAAGTTCAAAAATGGATTTTATAGATACAGAAAATTGCTATCACTATTTTGAAAGCAGTTTATGAGCCAGAAAAGCATTTTTGTATTATTATTTAGTATAATAAAATTTGCAAAGCAGTTTTCTGTGAGTATGCTAATATGTATTATATTTCTATAGGATTAAAACTCATCGAGATATTAAAAAAACAAAATGTATTCAAAATTGTTATTATAAAATTTCTCTTTTTTTTTTTATTATCTTTTTCTAGATATTGGTACTAAGTTAATAGGTCTTAATACTTAGATGAAAAATGTAGAAAAACTTTCTACAAATATAAAAAAAATAAGTTTTTTTTTTTTTTTTTTAGTATTAAGGTGACCTCTTTGGTCTTTTGACTTTTATTAATCACTTATCAGTATTGTGG
>CAJVQA010006118.1:0-15278 GCA_910591915.1 Cetraspora pellucida
AAATTAAAAAAATTAAAAAATAAAAAATAATACAAATTGAAAAAATAAATTAACAAAGAAAAATAAAACACTTAAGATCTAGCCTCGGAGCAACGCCCGAGCCTAAGACCTAGTCTAAGTGTCATATTTTCGCAAAATAATGCGCGTCGACGTTATTTTGAAACAAGAGCTGATAACTAGATTTATAAAACATCTCCATATTAAGAATGCCAAATTCCTTGTTACGCAATTAAAACAAGTGATTATTATGATCTAAATATTATTTAGATCCAAATTTAATCATTTAACCTTAATTATTACCAGTGCAGGTGACCATACATATATTTAGGGACGGACCTATTTTGAAATAATGCATACTATTTTTAAAGGCACGATTTTCTAAATAACGTTATTTCGCGAAAATATGATATTTAAAATAATTTATTCAAGTTCATTAATATTAATTATTTAATTTCTTTAACATATTCAGTATGTGAGTATAAAGAATACTTATTAATATATGTATTTAAAATAAGCTATTCAAGTTCATGAATATTTACTATTTAATTTCATTAAAAAATACTGTAGCTAGTGAGTAGAAAGAGCATTTATTAATTTAAATATTTAAAATAATGTAAACTATTCAAGCTAATGAATATTATTATTTAATTTCACTTAACATAGCCAGTGAGTATAAAGAACATTTATTAATCTAAATATTTAAAATAAGCTATTCAGTTCATAAATATTTACTATTAATTTCATTTAACATACTACAGTGAGTGAGCATAAAGAACATTTATTGATCTAAGTATTTTAATAAGTTATTTAAATTCACAAATATTTACTATTTAATTTCACTTTATTTACATTAATTAGTCGGTAAGCATAAAATTATTTGCATATAAATTTAAGAGGAAACGAAATAACTATGTAATATAATGTAATTTATAACTACAGAGATTCAGATTGTGGAAAATGTGCACATTGTAATGAATATAACACTGATAAAGCGTGGTGTCAGACATGTGATCCTGACATAGAAATTCAAAGATGGACAAGTGGAAATAAGGATATTGATAATTGTATAAAAGAGTTTCAACTTAGAACTTATGATTACGAACATATGATTGAGTGGATTCCATTCCACAAGCTAAATAATATTAAAAAAATCGGCGAAGGAGCATTTAGTTCTGTATTTTCTGCAAACTGGTTGGATGGTATTCGAAAGATCAAAGAAATTGGAAAAACTGATGACAATATTTATGACGACGACGATGATAGTAACAACAGCGTATTTGATGACGATGACAGTGATAATGATATTGTTGACGATGATAATAATGACAACAATGTTGATGATGACAACAGTGATAACAGTATTGATGATGACGACGACAGTGATAAAAATGTTGTTTACGATGACGATGACGATGACAGTGATAACAATATTGATAATGACAGTAATAATTATGTGAAAATCCGTGAACAATCTAGAATAGTTGCACTTAAGACCTTACCTAGTTCTAAGAATAATCCTCATGTTTTTTTAAAAGGTAAGTTAACTATTTATTGTATAACTTATTAAATACATATTGAACTAATTATATACATTGATAGAGTTTGACAATCATATGAAATCTACATTTGTGGGTTGTTTGCTTAAAATATATGGATTGACACAAAATACAGAAACCAATGAATATTTGATGGTATTTCAATATGCAAATAATGGAAGTCTTTACCAGTTTTTAAGAAACAATTTTTGTGATCTTACCTGGCAAACTAAATTAAAGCTACTTGATTATATTTCTAATGATTTAGCATTTATTCATGGTGCAGGATATATCCATGCGGACTTTCATAGTGGTAATATTTTGCAACATGAAGGTGTTACTAAAAATATGCGATCTTATATCTCAGATCTAGGATTGTCTAAGAAGTATAACGATTCAGAAGGTGGTATTTATGGTGTAATGCCTTATGTTGCTCCTGAGGTCTTATCAGGACAAAAGTTCACGCAAGCTGCTGATATTTACAGCTTTGGAGTAATTATGTCAGAAATATCAACTGGACATAGACCTTTCGATGGATATTAATTTAATGTTGATCTTGCAATAAAAAGTTGTACAGGATTGAGGCTAGAATTTGCTCCTGGAACTCCGAATTGCTATATTGAATTTGCTAAAAAATGCATGGATTCCGATCCACAAAAACGGCCTACTGTCTCACCAAAACATTCTGATTTTATGTACACCAGCAAAATTATCAATACACAAAAAATATTAGATGCAATTAAAGGTAATTTGTAAATTACATTATTTTACTCTTTTGATTAAAGCTAATTATGGCATATTAGCACCTTAACAAGTCAACCTATTTTAAGTTGAATAATGCCATCTCAAAAAATAATTAGAAATTCAAACAGTCAAAGCTTCAAATTAATGCCTAATTTTTTACTGCATTACAATATTTCAAACAGAAAATAGAACAAAAAATCTGTATTTGAAATTAAAATAACAGTTTAATTTACATTGATAAATCCAAATTTATTTTCAAACACAATGCTGTTTATAAAATTGATAACATGTACAAACAGTAAAAGAATAAAGGCTATACTTATATAATTTATTCATATTTAAACTATGTGCTTAAGTTGCTTAAAGGAAGTCAGAGATGAGTATGGTGTATTTTACTGTATTGGTAGGTAATATCAAACCTAATAGTACAGATGTAATGATATAAACTTTTTACCATAACTTATAATATTTATGGCATAATGATCGATTTTATTTGCAAGGAACAAGAAACTTTATGGATTATTTTTAGAGGGATAGTAAAATTTTTGAAAGTAGAATAGAAAAATAATCTTTTAGAGTATTTTCATTGTTTATTTGTTGTGCTAAGAGTTTTGGTTCTGTTATTAGTAGAAATTGTAATAATATAATAATAATATCAGTTATTATATATTGAAATTAAATTCCTAGTAATGATTAAATTATTGTTTGATACGAGATCCTGAGTCTATAGGCTAATAAGATTATTAAAAATCTAAAGTTTGAAACTGTAACTGTTGTGAAATAGAAGTTTTTATTTCTAAAAATTTTTAAAAAAGGTTCATTTTTAAAACTTAAAATAAGGTTTCTATTTATAAGATTCTAATGATATGAAATAAATTAAACTGATTTTCTCTAATAATTTAGTCGAAATTTTGCTTGTGTTTCCCATATGTTTTTAAGAATTTTCTTTGAAAATTCTAATTTTTGACAACAATTACATTACTAAGAAAAGTTACATTGCGAAAATCTTACATTTTGCAATAATGACAAAATATTCTAGATTTAGTGTAAATTATTAATAATATATGTCGCTAAGAGGGAATTTTCATAGCAAATCACAAATTAGTTTCTTACTAGCATTATTAACGAGGTATTAGCGAAGTTTTTGACAAAATACGAAAAATTGGTTAATATCTCGTTAAAGGTGTTAGTAAGAAACTAATTTGCGATTTACTATGAAAGTTCCCTCTTAGCGACCTATATAATTAATAATTTACACTAGATCTAGAATATTTGTCATTATCTCAAAAATGTAAGATTTCCGCAATGTATACAATCTAAGAATTAAATAATTACATTTCACTAATTTTTGACTTAATTTTGATATTTATATTACTTAATGGTCATATTTCAAGCGTTATAATCAAGTTTAATCTGTAGTTGTAACATTTGTTTCAATACAAAACGCCTAAAATTAACTATTCTCGAATTATAAAAGATGTATATATATTAATTCTAGATATATCAAGAATATTGTATGTGAGTAAATATAAACCACCAATACTCATTCTATTCAAAACCAAATAAAACTATTTTATACAAAATTTAACTGCCATAAATACATGCTCGATATGTATACAATTATTTCAAAAAAATAAAGTTGATGCGATTTGTAAATTGTCGAAAAATTGAACCATTTTAAAAATTATTTATGTACTTTATAAGTGGTATAACTCTATTGTCATTTTATAGCAATTTTAGCTACATGAAATACCTCATAATCTGAGATTGCAAATGAATCTGGAATTTCAATGCTAGGATAAGACTTTACATTATGTTGCCATTTCATACCGAAGCTTGGAACAAATAAATCGTGACCATTTCCATCGTGACCACTTCCGAAAGTTGGGCCATAACCATTATTACAATAAATTGCATTTTGAAAGTCGGTAACTCGTCTTAATATTGCACTTTTGAGATTATTACGATCACTTAATGAAAATATGAAGCTATTCGAAGTACTTCTATAACCATTTCCACTCCAATCACGTGGATTATAACCACCAACTAGTATATTCGTATTTAAAATTTTTCCCACTACAATTGTTGCACCTTTGTTGTCACATTTTTGATGAAATATGTGGGATGAAAAACCATCTTTACTACCTCGACAAAGAAGATTAAAATTGTAACGAAATTTCCTTGAATTTTCATCATCTATAGATTTTTTATCTATCCATTTTGTAAATAATAGAGCAATCTTTTTATTAATTAAAACCGAGTCGATTTTAAGGTTAACGTTGCCAGATCTAGCAGGAAATCCGTGATAGAGAGGTATGGCAGTTGAAACCAAATAACAACGTAATATATCCTCAATTAAATTATCAGGAAGAAGGTGCCTGAATGGCCATACATCGAACATGAAATCTTCACGATTTATCTGATGAAATCTAACAAGTTGAATTAATCCTTGTAAAGTCTTTTCTAAAGTTTTAAAATCCTCATGAGTAAATTTTGTTACATCATCCACAAGTGCCGGATGTTGAGCGATTCCCCATTTAATTATTCGTTTCCAGACTTCATTTTCTTTCATGTTGAGGTTATCACGGTCAAAAATCAATACTAATACATCTTTTTCTAATGAAAGAAACTTGTTAGAATCAAATATTAAATTAGGATTTTGACAAATAGCATCTAAAGTAACTTTTCTTAATTCATGAAATGTTTCATGATGAATAATAAAATGAAGTATATTAATAGGATCTTTTCGTAAAAAGTCTTTGCAATTTTTAGTTAAAGATTTTAAACAAGCTTTTTTAAGAATATCAAATGAGTTATGACAAGTAATAAAGTTCAACATTTTCATGAGATCTGATTGTAAAAATTTGTAACAATTTTGGACCAAGAAATCTTGAACAGAATTAATAAGTCTTTGAACACCAAGTTCATCAGCAGCAACTAAAAGTTCCAAGATAATTTCTTTTTTTTGACGATTAAAATCCACTACTCCACAATATAGATACCTAATTTAATATTTGAATGTTTTGACGATGATATATTATATATCAAAATAGAGTTAGAATTAGAATCCTAAATGCTATTATATCGTTTTTAATGAATGATTACTTACTTTAGAATAATTTCAGTAGCTATTGCATTAATATTAGGCTTTTTTAAGACTAAATGACCATTCTTATTTTTTACAGCCCAATTAGCAGAAAATGCACTACGAAAATAAGAAGATCTGGTACGAAGAATTAAAGAATGGACACGAAATTGTTTAACATATGGTTCTTCTCCAACAATGATAATCGCATCATAACCTTCTTTAGTTTCATATAAATTTTTTAAATCATCAGTTACATCGCTATAAAATGTCGTGGCCATTTTACTTATTAAACGGATTAAAAAGAGTGATTCTAAAAATTTTTAAGTTTATTGATGTTATGTACGTACGCAAACTATATGCGTTAATTTATATATTTGTTAAATCTTATGCGCCAGTTTTTCATATTTGTCGATTTAAATGGCCTAGTGCAAGGATGATGACTTGTCGTGTTTCACGAAATTTTTCTTAAAATAGGTGTGTAACATTAACGGAAATCGGTCTTATTCACCTCGGCATTGCCTATAACCTATTATGACTATTGGCTAATTAAGTTTTTGACCTTATTATTAAATTTACTATTAAATTATTGCCAACGCTGCGCCAAATAGTATGCATCACCGAATTTCAAAACAATAGCAATCTTTTCAGAGAATTGTAAATGGGCTGTGATCCAAAAAAAGTTAACCATTTATTATACAGATATAGGATTGTTAAAAAAGGCTTGCAGAATCCGGTCCTTGAGTCGAATTTTTTAAGACCGACTATATGTTGTCCGGATAAAGTTCAAATGCAAGAAGCGCCGTTCCTGCATATCGCTTATTCCAATTAGGATTAATAATTGTGAAGACATTCATTATTATAACTGATATTGTAAGCAACTCATGCGTTATTAAGTAAGGGATTAATTTTAGGCCAGATTCTGATTAAAGTTCCTAATTATGGGTCTGGAGTATTACGCAAGACAATATATGATTTCGATTTCTAACTGTAATGTAGAATGTAGTTTTTCTACAGGTTTTTAATAATTAAAATATTCGTGAATAAATGAAATGTTCACACGTAGAGATTGCACCCGTATAAGTGCCATCTGGTTTAAGATGTGTTAACAGGGTCATAGGTATTGCTACCCGGGTGACCGAGATTAACTATCCATAAATACATGAAAATACATTCGCTTGATTAGTTTCACAATTTTATGTATATAGTTTTATATATTATATAAGTAAGCGGCAAAAACGAACAGTAGTTGATTACAGCTGTTCTCATAAATTCTGGGACAACTGATAATGAATTGGGTGTTATCGGAATTGGGTTTTCAGCATTACAGTAATTCGATAACACCGAATACTAAAACTTATCGGATTCGGCCGATCTATTTTTTATCAGTTGTCCCAGAATACATAAATCAAAGGTAGAATGTGACGGGCTTACAAACTATACTGGAAAATATAGATAGTTGTGGTAGGCGTAAATATATATACTGTATTTTTCTTATTGTGATCAATCGGGTCAACCGGGTTATCCGGGTTATCTGGTTTGTAACCAGGTTAGGGCTTTTTAAACGGGTGGGCAACCCGGAGCTAAAATTTTTAGCGGGTCCAATCTCTATACACACGTTTTATATGATTTAAACACTTTAAATTACAGTATTAACACTAAACAATCGCAGTATTGGTTCAAAAAACCTAATGGTACACATTTTCTGTACTAAGAATTAATTTCTAATGATAATATATATATATGTGTGTGTTTATTTATCTAATTCATATATTTATTCATTATATAACATTGTGTTTTAGTTTATAACTATATAACTATAATATATACATCTCCATCCTTTAACGTTAACTAAAATAAAAATCAAAATATGGTGTGGAATTTTTTGATAAAAGAAAATGATAGTTTCATAAATAAAGTTCTAAGTTAAAAACAATTTTAAAAATTATTTGCTTAATGTCGGTCAAACAAGGATTTAAAAGTATTTTTATAAATGATCACTGCAAAAATTTGATGTTGTCAAGATTAAAGGAATCAAAAGTAATGCTTTTAGTAAATGTTTCTTATAATGCTTTTGTTCCAGTTGAGACCTAAAGAAGTTAAAGTAACATTCCCACAAAGAGCATTTTCTAACTCTTCTTCTCCCTTAGAATCAATAAGATTATCGAAAAGAAACAAGGAGGTCAGGTTAGTGTTTTTACAAAGAGCTTCTGCCAACATCTTGCCTTCTTTATTACCAAGTCGATTTCCGTTAAGAGATAAAGAAATTAAAGTAACGTTTTTATATAGAGCTTCTGATATTACTTTTACTCCTTCAGTACCAATTTTATTATTTCCAATATTTAAAGAAATTAAACTAGTGTTCCTGTAAAGAGCCATTATTATCGTTTTGGTTCCTTCATGACCAAGATTAGTAGAACGAAGATCCAAATAGATTAAAGAAGTGTTTCTGCAAAGAACTTCTGCCAATACTTTACTTCCTTTAATGCCAAGGTCATTGTAATTAAGATTTAAAGAGGTTAGAGAGGTGTTTCTGTAAAGAGCTTCTAAAAGTTCTTTTCCACCTTCATAATTAAAATGATTGTAACTAAGATCTAAAGATGTGAGAGTAGTGTTCTTGTAAAGAACTTTTGCGAATGATTTTACTCCTTCATCACCAAAATTATTCAAAGAAAGATTCAGGTAAGATAATGTTGTATTTTCACAAAGAGCCTCTGATAGAACTTTAGCCTCTTCAATACCAAGTCCACATTGATAAAGCTTTAATGAAATTAGGCAAGTATTTGTACAAAGAATATTTGCTAGTACTTTTATTTCTTCAAAATTAAAACCAATTTGAGAAAGTTCTAATGAAGTAATAATGGTTTTATAAAGAGTTTTTAATAATGTCTTTACTACTTTGCTATTGTCGATTTTATATAAACTCAAATACTTAATTTTTTCACTTGTTCGTAATAACATTACGATTAAAGAGCTTTTAACTATTTGAACCTCATTTTTAAATTCTGAATATTTGGTAAAATATTCATTAAAGTTACGAGGTTCATGTCCTTCACCACAAAGCCAGTTTACGATTCCTTTTTCTAAATGAAAGTAGTCAATCGATGTAGTATGAGATGTATATTCAAATAATAGGTTTTGTTTATTCGGAGGTAATATATTTAATGGGATTAATGACGCCTTTTCTTCAGCATTCAATGATAGAAAATATATTTTCATAAGTTTCCTATTATTGCAATATATTAATGGTTCGCTCCATAATATTGGAACAACATTTCTACACCATTGACGATTTACGAGAAGACATGAAAACAAAACCTTATAATAATTTCTAAGGTTATTCAATATTTTATAAAGACATTCGTTTGGTAATGTTATCATTTTGAATAAATAAATTGTTTAGTAATAAATAAATGATATTGTCCGGAGTTATCGGAGAATATTAAATGTCTATCTATATGTATAAGTTTCTATTCACGTGTTTGTGTAAGCATCTTGTATGGAATGCAAGTCGAATATTTAGGTCAAAAAATATGTTGTAAATGTGTCGTGAATTATTTTCAATATAATTAATTTCTTATCGAATATGTTAATAAAAATTTATTAATATTTTATTTAATGAAACCATTTATAAAACTATTTAAAGAATTGTTTTGTCTATTTAGCCCATTCTCAAGCGTCTCTCCCAATTTGTTTACCAAACGAACTGATTGACTGAAAAAATTGTTCGTGATTATCACTTAGGTCAAATAAACCTGGAGCTGCGACCACCAATTTTTTCATAGAGCTGCTATAATTAATATTGCTTGCTGCAAATATTAAATGCGACTTTTTATAGTTCCACGAGAGTTGCAACATATTGTTGCAATTGAATGTGACTGAATTCGTTCTTCGGATTAACCACATTAATCACTCACATCTCGATCACTAGTTAATCACATTGAGTGAGCTGTTTGAGAATACCTCTAATAAACTTTTTTATTTTTATATTTGGTCGACTCTAGATATAAAAGAACTCGAAATTTTCAAAACATATAATAGGTTGTTATAAAAAAAGTGCTATGGACTTTTCAAATAGTCAGTTAGTTATTTAATAAAATTTTTTTTTGTTAAATCATATATAAAGAACTAAAAAATAAATTTCCTTTAAGAAAATACAAATAATTATTTAATAAATACTAAAATAAAGAACGCAAACGCTAAAAGTGCTAGATACTAAGGGTGTGATTTCATAATGATTGAAACGATGTATAAAAATAGTTGATAATTATAAAATTTTACTTAATTGAAGGAATCCTGATTTCGTTAATAACGACAGTAATAATGATCTATATTTATAGAAAAATCTACATTTCTTTTGCACTTAATTATTTAAAGTTCTTGAAAGAATGTACTTTTTCCCCACGGGAGTTTTGCCTAACTCAAAGTTAATTTAATATTCATATTATTCACATTATTAGATATCCCATGAGGTTAATAAATTATATTCAAATCGCTTCATTTAAGAATAAGTCAGTTTTAAAGCTTGTCCTTAAAATTAGACAAAAAAGATTTCGTCATAGGATAACAAAAAAGGTATTAGTGAATTAATATAAAAAAAAAAAAAAAAACTAAACAAGAAGGACCGTATATTTCATTAATAAAGTCCGAAACCTAATCCTATTTTTCTATGATAAGAGGTTTCTTTGTATTACTTTATTATTCAACAATTTGTCTTGTGACATTCTCTTAATTGAAAATATAATTAATTCTTTCGCAATGAACTTTTTACAAAAACTCTAAAATACTGTATCTTAAAATTTCTAAAGCTACAATAAATAAATTTATAACAATAAATAAAAAGTTAGAATAATACAAATAAATAAATTATAAAGAGTTACGATAAATTGGTTTTTAATTGGTTTTTAATTTAATAACGTAAATATACCAACACCGCTATAGTTTCCGGTCTTCACTTAACGATACTCATAATTAAACAATTTTAGAGACTCAATTAAAATATACTGTAATTATTTTTGTATAATAGTCAAATATAATATATGAATTGAAGATATTAACCTCGTTAATGAATTAAACTATACTTTTGACTTTTTAAAATAGTTAAATCTTAACTTTCTTATTGTGGATTGTAGATCTACTTAAATAATGAACACTTTTTTTCTTTTTTTTCATAATTTTGCAATAATGGGCTCAAATTTTTTTGCAGACATGGCAGATGATTACAAAAAATTATATGAAACAAAGGAAGGATGCGATGTTATTATATTTTCCGGTCAAGAACCAAATGTTAAAAAAATACGTGCTCATTCTTTAGTGCTTCGCACTAGGTCTACTTATTTTCGTGGAGTATTCTCTTCTAATTGGGCAGAAAAAACGAAAGATGGCTGCTTTGTTTTAAAGAAACCCAATGTTAGTGGACTGGTTATGGATATTATCCTTAAGTAAGTAGTTAATAATTAGAACGTGTACAACTATAAAAGCTATCAGGCTTATAATTTCTAAATAGGTTTCTATATTGCGGAGTTGTGGATCTTAAAGTAATTGAAGGTGTAACAGTCTTAGAGCTTCTAGTTGCAACAGATGAACTGGGAATTCAAAAATTTATGGACCATCTTCAAGAATTTTTAATTAAAAATTGTTACGATTTCTTGCAACAAGATTCTGTTAAAATGCTTCATATTGTTACACGTCATGAAGCATTCGGTGAACTTAGAAAAGTATCTTTTGATACTATTTGTAAAAACCCTGACTTATTATTTAGTTCGAACAAATTTTTTTCATTAGAAGAAGACGTGCTGAAATTAGTTCTCAAATGCGATGATTTAGATATGAATGAAAGTATTGTCTGGGAACGGATAATTAAATGGGGAATCGCTCAGCATAAAAAATTTAAGAGTGATGTGAAGAAATTTGCCAATGAAGATTTTGAAACTTTAAAAGCTACATTATGTGAATTACTTCTACTTGTCAGATTTCACCAAATAGATAAGGGAGATTTTATTTCCAAAGTTTGGCCATTCAGGCGCCTCCTTTCCGATGATTTAATAGAAGATATTTTACGTTGCCATTTGGTTTCTGGTGCTGTGCCACTTTATAATGTACTACCTGCCAGAGGTTGTGCCAGCGATTGTTTTAAAATCGACCAAATTAGCTCAGTTCTGATTAATGAAGAGATTGCACGAATGTTTGTCAAGTGGATTACCAAAACTACAGATAACAAAAGTTTAAAGAAAGTTCACTACAGTTTTAATCTACTTTTTCGAAGTAGTAGAGATGGTTTTTCGTCCTACACATTTCATCAAAGATGCGACAATAAAGGTGCAACAATTGTTGTAGGATATATTTCGGATTCAAATCAGCTGGTTGGTGGTTATAATCCACTTGACTGGAATGGAAATAACTACAAAAATACAACAGATAGCTTTTTATTTTCATTAAGTGATTTTAATAATCCTCAGAGTGCAACATTAGGGCGAGTTGTTAATGGTAATCGTGCAGTTTATTGCAATAATAGTTATGGACCAACCTTCGGAGGTGGTCACGATCTATACGCTCCAAATAACAGTAGTAGTTGGTCATATAACGAACATTCCTATCCTAATATCAATATCTCAGGGGGGCCAATTTCGATCACAGATTATGAAGTATTTCAAGTAGTTAGGAAAAATTAGCGTTAGTGATACTTTCTTCATTAACATTCAAGTATATTAATTTTTGTATTTTATCGACAAATTGTCGATTTTCATTATTTTCATTCCATATTTCTCTATTACTTAGCAATAAAAATAACGAAAAATTACGATACTATTGATACAATAAAATTCATAATACATGATTTAT
The DNA here is from genome assembly GCA_910591915.1 of Cetraspora pellucida. Lineage (NCBI taxonomy): Eukaryota > Fungi > Glomeromycota > Glomeromycetes > Diversisporales > Gigasporaceae > Cetraspora > Cetraspora pellucida. The sequence goes on from CAJVQA010006118.1 coordinate 12,205, forward strand.
TTATTTTTTTTACTATAATCAGCTTCATAAATAAATTAGTAATTTTTGACAATCTCTATTTTATGAATACTAGAATAACAATATTGTATTGAAATTGGCATGTTATGTAAACAACTTTATTGAGGCGGAAATTTTTTTAAAATTTCATTGCTACGCGAACGACTTTACTGAGGCGAGATTTCTTTTAATTTACTTGTTGTTATGTGAATAACTTTATTGAGGCGAGATTTTTTTTAAATTCCTTAATGTTATGTGAATAACTTTATTGAGGCAGATTTTTTAAGTTTTTATTGTTACACGAACGACTTTACCAAGGTGAGATTTTTTTTATAAATTCTCATTTTTATGTGAATAACTTTATTGAGGAAGGAGTTTTTTTTTATTAAAAAATTCTAATATATGAGGAAAACCTGAATCCGGAGTGATTCATCGTGATGATAGTAACCTGTACTTTCCGGATTCGGGGTTTCCCTTGGCGCCACTCATATGAAAATAGTAGGAAAACGATGTATCGCTTTATTATAATTATTTTATACGATTACATAAATTAAGGGTAGAGTGTAAATTTAGATTTACATAGCAAATAAAAATATATTACTATTAAAATTTTTAAAAACGTACCAAATTTTTATTAAATTTTTAGGATATATAAATTAAAATGGTTTATTTAACCCATTTCAATCTTTTTTCATCGGCGTGGTGAAGATCGTTTCTTTTAATTATTATTGCTCGATCTATTTATTATAAACATGTTTTAGGGAATATACATATGGGAATATGGTTCGCTATTACATGACATGAATAATAAGTTTCTAACTTCAAATGATCACTAAATAAGCAAACAAATAGCAATTGTGTATAAGGTAGGTAATTGGTGTAAGTTTACTGATAGCAAAAAGAGGATCGTTGTTAGTGAAATTGTATGTCAAATGATAAGATTGTATAATAAATAATGTATCAATACTTAATTTACGTGTGTAAAGTTTTCAACGTTGTTCTTCTATTAAAATTTGATTTCTATGTCAATGTCGTATCAAATAAATTGGCTCTCAATCCTATGTCTTAGGAGCCTTTGTTTAGATCAAGTGGTCAATGAGCTGTAGGTACAGTCTTGAGCCACGATTAGCAATTCTCAAGTGGTCGTTGCACTGTCGTTGCAGTCTAGGAGCCACGAGAAATATTATTTATGATTGGATTCAGATAGTTCCGATCAATTATAGCTACTAAGCCATAGTTGTTCGGAGTGGGTGGGTAGGGAGGGAACAAATAGCTGGCCTACAAATGTATGGCGAGCGATAGCGAAACCAAAGCGAAGAAAAAATAACTTTACAGCCAATTCACTTTATACCTCCAAATAATTTCTCATTACAAGATCATTAACAAATTATTTCGTCATAATTTAGTAAATTTACCATTACTACATAATTAGTTCAATATTACTTCATTTTTTCAACTAACGCTATTACGTTTGTTTTATGTAACAAAAATCCCGTGATCTCGCAATAATGCTGACTACGTCACTTCGTTGACTAGTCAGTCAAGTATGAGGTAAATAAATTGTTCTTTTAATATTTACTCGTGATCCGCCACATTTCCTTTTATCTAAAACGGAAAAGATTTTCATAAACCATTTTTATACGTATATTCTAATCGATCTGATCAATCTAAGTAGAATGATCAGATCGATCTGAGCATTCGCTCCAAAAATTTTTGTCGAATTCAGGTTGTATTTATAATGTCTTTCAAGTTTTGGTTTTTGCTTTTTGGACAACAAGATTTAATTACGGATTGGTCCGAAAATTCTTTACTAATATAATATTTTAAAAGTAATAAATAAATAAATACTTTACTTAAGACATAAATATCGATTAACTTAGTAGAATTTGGACTTTTATATGTAGCTACGATTGTTAATTATATTTTATAAAAATTATTTCTTGTATAATAATTAAGTTTGATTGGTTAAAATGTGTTAAATTATCAATTAACAAATGTTAAATAACCTTCTAAGGTCATTTGGCTTTTGAAATGACTCATGACCAATCATTAGTCATTTGGATCATTTGGGTCATTTCAGGTCATTTACCATCCCTGCCAAAACCTATTTTATCTTCCAAACAATAAAACCAAAACAAGGTAAAAAAGAAGATGAAAGAAGACCTAGCTGACTGCTCCTAACAGCATCATAGTTGAACCAATGAGCAAAACAAGAAACTTGAGGAATTTCTGTAAAGAAAAAGAGAAGTATTCAAAGATGGAACAGTACTTTCTTGTCAAATAGAAAAGAGCAAAAAAGGAAAAGAAAAAAAAGAACTTAAATAATAAAAGGAAAAATCTATTTTGATCATATAAGATAACTTTCTTGTGATTGGTTATTACATGAAATTGAATAACACATTATTATTGGCTAATTGTAAGGCATGTGACAATTAACCAATTAAATTACATTATATTCATAAACTGTAAACTTAATTAGTTTTTATCACTTCTCACTTTAACAAAAAAATAAAAAAAAAAACAGGTCTATATATGTATTTTTTAAATGTCTATTACATCTTTTATACTGAACTAATATAGTATTTGAAGATCTATCATTTATTATACCCAAAGCTCATTATAATAAGACTCATTAATCTCTATATATACATATATATAAAGTTTTAACTACTCTTATTACTAACTCTATTCTTATGTATTAACATTCTTTATGTTTTAAACCTCTTTAACATAGCTTAAAAATCGCTTATCTATTATTAAAAAAAGTAGTTATACTGTTAGTTTTCTTTAAATAATTCAGCTGTATTTAACAATTTAGTTATTATATATAGTTTTATAGTTACAACCTATGTAGAAATTTTACTTTCTAAGTAAAGTGCCTCTAGGTGCAGGATTATTTGAGACTATTTTGCATAGTGGCTGTTAGCACTTCTTTGAAGATAGCAATGAGTTTAATTTTTGATTTTTATTTGTAAAATGTTATATTCTTAAAAAGTACTTTGACCAATTCTGTAACTCTCTTCATAGATCACTTGTACCAAAATTTTGCTAAAAACATTTAATTATTTCTCAAAATT
>CAJVQA010006119.1:0-15277 GCA_910591915.1 Cetraspora pellucida
CTAACAGAAGCTATACTTCCCTCTTGGACACCGCATATACCCGTAAGGGATTCCCTGTGCCGTGTCGTCGTTATAGTATGAAAATTAAGAAGGCTTTCACCTATAACAATACGTATAAACAAAATTCCTAAAGGCAAACAACTATTCTATTATACACATGATCTTAGAATATATGTATATCTTAATATATTTTTGGTCTTTTCAAATTAAATTCTTTTCTGATCTGTTTCACATGATTGGTTGACTTACATGTTTGTTGTATTTCTTATTTGTTATATTTAAACAAGCAAGTAATTGCAAAAGAAAATGATACATAATGTTGATCTTTTGATGAGGGTAAACCAAATCTTCACTTTTCAAAGAAAGGAAAACAAAAAATGATGAAGAGAAGGTATATCATTGTTGCAAGAATCCAAGTTAAGAAGAGTTTTTTTAGTTATTCTTTTTTTTCTTCTGCTTCTAATATTCTTAATCAGAAAACTGATTTTGTCTTTACTTGTTTTCAGAATATCTTTCCAGTTTGAATATCAAATATGTGAGGAAATCTACCAGACAAAAAGCTTAACTTAAGATAAGAACTATTTAAGTTTCATCTGCTTTTTAGTATATCACGTACTTGAGTTTTGTCAACAGCAAGTTTACTTAATGTAAAACTAATAATATTATCTACTTTGGAACCAGAGTCTTCAATCTACTTTCAGTGCCAACTTGGTTCAGGTGATCATCATAAAGAGTTGTTAAAATTTCTTTTATTATTTATTTTTCTGATAATATTAATATATATAAAATATTATTATTAGATTACAAAATAACAGATTGTTATTTTTTAAAAGGTTTTGTTATATTAAGAAACCTAATATTTCAATCTTATATGATTTAATTTATTATAATATCTTTTATAATTCAATTAATAATTATGTTCTTGTATATGAATATAATTATTATAATTATTGCTTACAGAATTAGCAATTTAAATGTTTAATCTGTTTAGATTATTTACAAAAGAAAGTTAAAAAATACTGATGCTTTATTAAAAAATTTAACAAAAACTTTAAGTAAAAACTTACCCAATAAAGAAGATTTAGATAAAATTCAAAAAATAAGAAAAAACAAAGTAAAACCTTTTTTGAATATAGAGATGCATAAATATAATAACAAGAACAGTATCGAACATCTGATGTAACAGTTGAGCACCAATTAAAACAAGTAAAAAGGTCATTTTTTGAAATATAAAAAAAAATAATAATAATAAATAAATAAGTCAATAAAAATTAATAAAATTGTAAAAAAAAAACTTACTACTTATTCAGGATCTTAGTTTTGCTATTTTAAATTTTGACATAAGAATAATGTAAAATTGTAATATAAATTGTAGTCTAAAAATTGATCTACATTTATTGCTATTTACGGAAATTGTTGACTCAGAATAACCAATCATTTTAACTGTCTCTGCTAAACTGCTAACCTAATAAACGGCACTCCCCTAAGTGCACGTCCCCAGGAGAACCGCTGGTATACTTTGGTATACAGAATAAAATCATTTCGATAACGATAATTATTTTAAGTTTCACAGTGTCAATATTTTTTAGCTAATACGTATGTAATAACAATAATAAGTAACTAAAGATAATTATACTGTACATTTTGGTCCCAAGCTTTTTTGACCTGTCCCATCTGTCTCAACCGTTTAATTTACAAACCCTATATTAAAAATAAAAATTTTTTGAGCTATTAGCATGGTCTCATCTATTATCGAATATAGTTAAGAAAAAAATTATAGAAAAAAACCAACTCTACGTATAATTTCTCTTATTAATCAAATATATACTTATTAAAAAAGGTTAAAATCAGCTGCAGCATCGATTAACATCTCTATTGTGTAAGGGCGCCAATCAGTAAGCAAACATCAAATTTTAGATCGATAAGATTATTTATTGTAGTGATAGATAATTTTATTTCTGAAATTTTAAATTATAAACGTCTTTATTGGTATGTCTATTTGTCATCGACAAATATCTTATGTACAAGTTTGACAATTAAAAAATTTTGTGCTTATTATTGAATTTTAGTTTCCCACTGCCTTAATTTATGTAGCTTATTTATAAAGCTTTAATACGAGGTGAATTATTAATTGTAAAGCTTAATGACTTTCTGAAGGAATCACTTTATTCAATGTTTTTATAGTTAGAACTATGGAACATAAACTTCGGTTTGACGGACGTACTGTCATCGTTACTGGCGCCGGAGGTGGTAAGTAAAGAATTTTAGGAAGGGATAGCTGTCTGAGATGTGCTGTCTACTACTTTTTTTTTTTTTAATTTTTAATTATTTATTTAGGCCTCGGACGTGCATATGCTCTCGCTTTCGCTGTACGAGGTGCTAACGTTGTTGTTAATGATCTTGGTGGTTCACGGGCCGGTGATGGATCCTCTACTGCTGCTGCTGATAAAGTTGTAGATGAAATTATTCGTGCAGGTGGTAAGGCGGTTGCAAACTATGATTCTGTAGATAATGGTGAAAAAATTGTCGAAACTGCTGTTAAAGCATTTGGCCGTGTGGACATTGTAATTAACAATGCTGGGTAATAATTTAATAAAGTTCTTTTCCTTTATAAATAAATCGAGATACTTTTTTCTTTATTAATCGATTCTTTGTTTTTAGAATTTTACGTGATAAATCATTTTCAAGAATGACAGATCAAGATTGGGATTTAATTCAAACTGTTCATGTTCGTGGTTCATACAAAGTTACCAAAGCTGCTTGGAATCTCTTTCGAAAACAAAAATTTGGAAGAGTTATCAATACAGCTTCGGCCGCTGGTATATATGGTAATTTTGGTCAAGCTAATTACAGTGCAGGTAACATTCTAATCCTTGGATTATACAATTTGATGCCATATACCGTTATTATCAACATTATCAACACTCCCGGAATTAATGATCATTCATTTACTAAGAGGAAATGTTGTTATAATGAAGTTGATAATAACAGAAATTTGACTATATTTAGAATTTCTAAAATATTTAATTTACCATTATTATTTGATTGTGACAACGTTTAAAAATAAACAGCTAAGCTAGCATTGGTCAGTTTCACTGAAACACTCGCCAAAGAAGGTGTTAAGGATAATATTCGTGCTAATGTAATCGCACCAATTGCTGCGTCACGTATGACTGAAACTATAATGCCGCCGGATATTCTTGCTTCCCTTAAACCTGATTATGTTGCTCCCCTTGTCTTATATTTATGCCACGAATCGACTGAAGAGACCGGTAGCTTGTTCGAAGTTGGAGCTGGTTTTATCGCTAAACTTCGGTGGGAACGTTCCAAAGGCGCCTTATTTAAAACTGATGAATCATTTTTACCGGGCTCTGTGATCGCTAAATGGCCGGAAATTACTGATTTTTCTCAACCACAATATCCTACTTCTATGACTGATACTAATTTTGTTAGTTTAATTGAACAAGCAAATGCTTTACCATCTAACCCTAGAGGAGAAGATCTCCGATTTGACGGTAAAGTTGTCGTTGTTACCGGTGCCGGTGGTGGATTAGGTAGAGCCTATGCAATTCTATTTGGACGACTAGGTGCCTCCCTTGTCGTAAATGATTTGGGTGTTAGCACTCAGGGCGCGGGATCATCATCCAGTGCTGCAGATAAAGTTGTTGAGGAAATACGTCAAGCTGGTGGTAAGGCCGTGGCTAATTATGATTCTGTGGAAGACGGTGATAAAATAATTGAGACTGCCATAAAAGCTTATGGACGTGTTGACGTTATTATTAATAATGCGGGTGTCTTGAGAGATAAATCTTTCGCTAGAATGACTGATAATGATTGGGATTTAGTACAAAAGGTTCATTTACGTGGTACTTATAAAGTTACAAAAGCCGCTTGGCCTTACTTTACAAAACAAAAATATGGTCGTATAATAAATACATGTTCTACTGTTGGTCTTTATGGCAACTTTGGGCAAGCTAACTACAGTGCTGGTATAATATTTTTTTTTCAATTTACATTGAATTTTATTTGCATTACCTTGATATAGTTTTAATTAATAAATTTTCAAATATAGCAAAGCTTGGAATCCTTGGGTTCAGTAATACACTTGCATTGGAAGGTCGTAAAAATAATATTCTTGTAAACACTATTGCACCTACTGCTGGAACCCGTATGACAGCTACTATTTGGCCACCAGAAATGGTTGAAGCTTTTAAACCGGATTATGTTGCACCTTTAGTCGCTTCTCTTTCACACGATTCGTGTCCTTCAACTGGAAATGTATTTGAAGTTGGTGGTGGATGGATTGCTCAAGTTCGTTGGCAACGTTCAGGTGGTATTGGCTTTCCTACTTCCAAACCTCTTTTGCCAGAAGATATTTCTGCAAAATGGGATGTCATCACGAATTTTTATGATGGTCGTGCTACACATCCCAAATCTACACAAGAAGCTCTTCAACAGTTCTTTGAAAATTTTGCCAATGCTCAATCATCTGCAACTTCTGAACCTACAAAAAAATCCGCAACATCCGGAAAAATTGATGTAGATGCAGCTAAAAAATATAAATTTGATTCATCCGAATGCTCATACCAAGAGCGAGACGTAATGCTTTACGCATTAAGTGTTGGTGCCACTCGAAAGGATTTGCAATGGGTTTATGAAAATAATGAAAATTTTCATGTTTTACCAATATTTGGTGTTATTCCAGCAGTTAATCAATTAGGTTCTGTCCCGCTTACGTCAATATTGGGTGACTTCAATTTCGTGCGTGTTCTTATACCATTTTCGATTATTAAACTTGCGTATTTTTAATAAAGTACTACTACTTATAACTTTAACGTTTATTTGATAGATGATGCTATTACATGGTGAACAATATCTTGAACTCAAGAAACCCATTCCAACATCTGGCAAATTCATTTCAACTCCGCGTCTCATTGATGTTCTTGATAAGGGTAAAGGAGTATCAGTCATTCTTGGTGTAACTACCAAAGATGAAAAAGGTGAAGTCTTATTTGAAAATGAATCAACCTTATTCATACGTGGAATTGGTGGCTTTGGTGGTCAAAAAACTGGTGCTGATCGGGGTGCAGCCACAGCGCCAAATACACCACCAAAACGTCCTCCGGATACAATTGTAAGGGAAAAAACTCTTGAATCGCAAGCTGCCCTATATCGCCTAAACGGAGATTATAATCCATTGCATATCGATCCTAACATGTCTGCGATGGGTGGTTTTGAAGTACCAATTCTTCATGGAATGTGTACTTATAGTATATCCGGCAAGCATGTGTATACAAAGTATGGCAACAGCGATCCCAACAATTTTAAGAGTATAAAGGGTCGGCTTGCCGCACCAGTTTTTCCTGGCGAAACGCTTGAAACACAAATGTGGAAGGTTAGATCAAATTTTATTTATTTTAAATTCTTATTCATTTTGCGAATTATCATTGAATAGTCTCGCATTAACAAAACAGGAAGGAAATAAAATCATCTTTCAAACACGCGTTGTTGAACGAGATGTCATTTGTCTTGCAGCTGCAGCAGTTGAACTAAGGGGTTCTAATGTCTCTCCCAAATTGTGATTGGGCGTATGTAGAAATGATAAAGTCAGCTTTAAAACATTTAGGTTCCAAATTAAAAACCTAAGAACGTGGTTTTTATATAACATGTTCCAAACTTAAGTTAAGCCTGGTTTGATTCAGAACCATAGTTTAAACACCTGGTTCTCATTACTTTATAAGACATAATAAAAATATATTACTTAATTCATCTCGATCTTCTGAATAGCTTATTCAATATGCTAATATTGATTTATTTAATAAAATTTTGACTTTTATAAGGTAAAATGGAGTAATATGGTGGGGCGGATAATGATTCTTATACACATCACTCTGGTTATATCGACATCTGAATATACCGACAACTGGCTATAACGACATTTTTTAAATTTTAAAACTATATACTTAATGTGAAATACCTCTACATCTGGATATATCGGATTACCGATTTTTTAAAAATTTGGTTATCGTACACATATTAAAATAATTTTATAAGTAAATTTGCCTTCCCGACACTTTTAATTAATGCTCCACGTTAGACTGCTGTTTCCTATATTTTTTGCGGGTTTCATTTTTTCGCTTCGTTGGACTCATATGGCGGATCTATTTCCGATGGCGAATCTCATTCTGATTGATTGATTTGATTAGAACACTATTAAAATTTGTGACAACTTTTCATATATTATTGTTTGAAACTTCATATTTTTATAAACTATGTAAAAACACAGGATCATGTGCAGTATGTGACAAGAACGATCCTAAAGAGAAGTTTTGCACACTGATGTCAGAGCTTTGTTTAAAACTATTCAAAGTTCAGTTGTTTTGAATTTGAAAGGAGAACTTTGTTTATACGTATAATCAATTTTGTAATAAAAATTATATATAATAGACATTCAAGTTCAGATAAAAAACAAAATACTGATCAAATTCAATTTACAATGTTCAAAATCATATTGAAGATGGAAGTTTTAATAAGCAATTCAACATTGGGAATTATAATCAAAGTGAATAAGTAAAGACAAGACATTTAAATAGTGTTTGATATCTGTTAAAGTGACAACTTCAACAATCAAGTGTTGGAAATCATTACCAAAAGGAAATAAGCATTTGTAAAAATGACAAAAAGGTATTTGAATAGTATTTGAAATCTGCTAAGACAGAAACTTTAATGAACAATTAATTGTTAAAAATTGTGTTTAACAGAAATGAAAATGTACTTTTTTTTTTTTTTTGTTAAAGGTTATACTTTATGATAGAACTTTATTGACTTTTATTGGGATTAGTTTACATTATTTTTATAAAAAAAAGAGTACAACTAGTTACACATGCAACTTTTGGTTGTTTATTTAAATAGTTTTTTCTAGAGTTCTATATTAGATGTTGTACCTATAACCTATTAGAAGATTATTCATTTAAACTTTTGATCATTTGTTTTATTATTTATGTTTTTGTATATACTTAACCAGTATACTGTCTGAGCAGTATAATACCTACTTTTTTTGTATTGGTTTCTAGGTTATTACATATTTTAAAATACAACACCTGTTAGTAAAATGCCAAGTTTTTTTTTTTTTTTTTTAAATATTAAGATGAGTACTTGCAACTCAGGATTTTATTGATAGTACATTCAGCTAATGGTTGCATTACAACTACAGAAGGCAATCATAAAAAGAGTGTACAACTAGTCACTTATACAACTTTAGTCATTGTCTAATTTAAGTAGTCCATCTGAAGATTCTACACTAGCTGCCATACCTGAAACCTGCTTGTAAGTTTCCTATTTAATCACTTTGTTTCTGTATTTACCTACCTACCTACACCTACCAAGATGCTCTAGTCGATACTGGTGCAAATATGTCATGGTCACTAAGTTTTTAAAACAGTTCACTCATATAGAGAACCTTTAACCTTGTACTAAACCTTCCAAAATCTTTTGTATCCTATTCTTATAGCTGATCTGGTATCACTATGACCAAGACCAACACTGGTGATTAGGGTATACTATTTAACCACTATGTCCTTATAGAGTTCATCCCAATCCTGGTACTGACTTCACAATATATCTCTACTACTTTGGTATTTAATTCAAGTTTTATTAAGCTCTTAAATCAGATAGCCTGAAAAGACAGATCATAACTATACATCTCTGGTTTATATATTTGTCAACATGTAACCTTTTTCTTCAGAACTGAGAAATTCTGATAGCCTAGTTAGTTCCATTTAGCCTCTTCTCAAAGGCTGGTTCTTTGCCTGGTTTCACAAGTTCTAGTTCTGTTTCATAAGTTTAGTCTTTATAGTAACACTATTGAAAGTTCAGATTACTTCTCTACTTGGGTCTTCCAAGTGGGCTTCTGTTTTCCTACCTGGTTCCCATGATTTACATGGCCTAAGGACTTATCTTGGGTTTACACCGCCTGGTACTGGTATGTGTTCCTTTATACAATATTGCATGAATGTCTAGACCTTCTAGTCATGCTAGTATGACATGAGTTACTGATGTCTTATCTCAACCAATCATAGAAGACAGTTAACTGTAACATAGAAAGAATTGCAAATTTTTGTCATTACTAGGATTTGAACTTTAGACCTGCCACTTAGGGGTTAACAACCTATCCACTTTACTAGGTTGCTATACTCCTAGTTTCTTTTTGTTAATTACTTACTTATTTTATAAAATATTAATAAAAATTATTTTTGTAAAATTTACTTAGACCTTAATATTAACTTTATAACATATTCTTAGTATTTTTAGTATATTCTTGTTTTGTTTTTAGATTTCTAATTCAAATAGCTTGGAAGAACTATAATCTGTTTTTGATATATTGAGACTAGTCTGATATTCTTTTTTTTTGATCTGAAATTTAATGATCTAATTAGTGATACTTCTTATCTAAAGTTCTTATCTACTCAATTTCTCATATTAGTATTCATTTACTAGATTTAGCCTTTATAATAGTACTGTTAAAGATTTGTATTACAAATGTACTTATTAATTTAACAAATAAATTAATAAAATTATTATCATAAAAAAACAAAATAGTCTAGAATAAATATTTTTTCTTATAAATAAATATAATAAAATTGTTACTAATATAAAATAAATAGTTCTAAAAATAAAAAAAAAACATTTAAAATTAGTAGTAAAATTCTAATAAAATATTAAATATTAAATGTTGTTATTAAAATAAAATAAGTATTTTTAAAAATAAAAATAAAAATATTTAAATAATATATGAAATCTCCTAAAAATAAAATTTTGATAAATAATTTTTTTATTATTATTAAGACTGATATTTAAAGCAACTATTACTTTTATTTTTTTTTTAGTATTAAAATAATCTCTTTGGTTTTAACTTTTTATTAATACTTATATTAGGTATATGTTTTATATAGATATATCCATATTGAACTATCAGATAAGTATACAACTAATTACTTGTATAACTTTTCTATATTACCTATTTAAGGAGTCTGTCTAAGGGTGTGGCGACTTAGTAAAGTGGATAAGTTGTCAACTCTCCAAGTAGTAGGTTGGGAGTTCAAAACCCACTGACGGTGAAAATTTGAAAAACCATCTATGTTACATCAGTGTATATGGGCATCTGTGCAATGCTAGAGTTACACAGAGGAATGCAAACCAGCATTGGGCAGTGCAAACACAAGATAAGTCCTTGAAACTAATACTATGGTAACAGCTATCTATTGATCAGTTGTGATCAGTACCTGTAACACAGTCACACCAGATAACTGGCAGGTCATAGGGCATCTGTGGCCATGTAAATCCATGAACTGGGATAACTGGAAGCCTACTTGGGAAGACCTGAGTAGAGAGGTAACACAGATCTTCAACAGTACTACTGTAAAGGCTAGACCTAGAAAACAGATATCAATATGAAAGAAATCGGGCAGGCAAGAACCTCAGGTGAGGGGTACCACTAACCAGGCCATTGGAAAACTCGAATTGGAGGAAAAGGACCTTAGGGAGCAGACCCTAGAGTACCAGAGACAGGTCATAGTCCTACCAGGCTATCTGGATTGGGAGTCTAAGGTTGGAAACAAGGGTATACTAAAGTACTTGGGATATGCTGTGAAGTCAGTGCTAGGGTTTGGGTGAACTTTGCAAGGGCAAGTCCTGTTAACAAGATACTAAACATGAGTAGTTAGTTAGCAGAAGGGCCTCCTGGAGCCCTACAGTCATGTGACATACTCTGAAATGTGTAATGGCTTGACAGATGTACAGACAGAAAGGTCACGGTTAGGTTAAATGGCACTTAGATGTATAAGAACTTGTGTGCTATTTGTCAGTATAAGTATAGGGATCAGAGTGTTTAAAATAGGTAATCTCCTAGTAGATTGCAGGTATGGCAGCTAGTATAGAACCTGCTGTGTGGGCGGACTACTTCAATTAGACAACCAAAAGTTGTACATATGACTAGTTGTATACTCATCTTGTACAAATTATGTAATCATAATTAAAATACAATAAAGGCAATAGACACTGATAACTACGGCCCTAGTGAAAGCAAAAAAAAAAAAAAAAAAAAGAGTCTGTTTAAAGGTTTTTTACTAGTTGTTATACCTAACACTTCTGCTTAGATGTTCTATTTAAACTTTCTAATCTAACCTTAGTATTAATTTTACTAAGTTACAGACTCAGATCTATTTATCTTTAATTATAAAACTATAATTCTTAAACTATTTTTATCCTCAAGGTAAACCTATCAGAATGAGCTGTATTCTCTTTTATTGCTAACCTGGTTTGATGCTATGGTTAAAACCAACACTTGTGGTTAGAGTTACTTATTAAATTACTATTAATTTTGTAAAGTTTATTCAAACTCTGATATCTATTTTTCTGACTTTTTCTTTATCATTCTCTACTAGTTACAACTCAGAACCAACTAACTCTCTAGACTTCTAATTCAAATAGCTCAGTATAGTATATTTATATATTTTTTTTCTCTAGCAATTCTGGCAGCCTAGTTGATCATATGCATTTTTTTTTTTTTTTAAATATTAAGGTGAGTACTTGTAACCTAGGATTTTATTGATAGTATATTTGGCTAATGGTTGCATTACAACTACAGAGAGCAACTATAGAAAGAGTATACAACTAACTACTCATACAACTTTAGTTATTGTTTAATTTAAGTAGTCTGCTCAAAGGTTCTACACTAGTTGCCATATCTGAAACCCACTTGTAGGTTCCTTATTTAACTATTTTGTTTCTGTATCCACCTACCTACCTCTGCCTACCAATGACCCTGGCTAATGCTAATGAAAATATACTATGGTCACTAAGTCTTTAAAGCAGTTCACTCACATAGAGAACCTTTGACCTTGTACTAAATCTTTCAAAATCTTCTATATCCCATTCTTATAGCTAACCTGATATTACTATGACCAAGACCAATACTAGCAGTTAGGATGTATCATTAAACCACTATGCCCTTGTAGAGTTCATTCTAACCTCAGTACTAACTTTACAACATATCTTTACTACTTTGATATCAATTCAAGTTTTATCAAGCTGCCATTCCAGATAGCTTGAAAAGGTAGAGTGAGATCATACTTTTGGTTTACATGTTTGCTAGCATGTACCCTTTTTCTCTGAACCTCAAAAATTCTGGTGGCCTAGTTGATTCATCTGATCTCTTCTTAAAGACTGGCATATTTGCCCAGTTTCACAAATTCTAGCTTCATTTCATAAGTCTAGTCTTTACAGTAGCACCATTGAAGGTTTGGGTTATCTCTTTACTTGGGTTTTCCAAGTAGACTTCTATTTTCTTACCTGGTTCCTGTAATTTATATAGCCTAAGGACTTATTTTGGGTTCACACCACCGTACCAGTTTGTGTTCCCTTATACAATATTGTATGAGTGCCTAGACCTTCCAGTCATGCTGATATGATACGAGTTACAGATATCTTATCCCAACCAATCATGAAAGACAGTTAGCTGTAACACAAAAAGAATTGCAAATTTTTACTGTCACTGGGATTTAAACTCTAGACCTGCCACTTGGGAGTTAACAACCTATCACTTTACTAGGTCATCATATTCCTATCATATGCTTTTTTATATATCTTGACATCTGGTTTATCTAACAATTTTTATAAAAATATTTCATAGGTTTTCATTAGTTCAATAGCACTATTGAAAGTTTGTGCTATCTCTTTACTTAGGATTTCTAAGTGGGTTTCTGTCTTCTCAATTTTTTAGCCTTTTATACTTAGTGGTCTTATTACAGATTTGTATCAAAGTCTTATACAATACTGTTTTTTCATATTCCTCTATATACATGTAATGTTATACTTTGCATAGATGCTTTGAACTTCTAATGTTAGGTGGAATCCAACTTAATATGCCTAAGATTACA
Organism: Cetraspora pellucida; assembly: GCA_910591915.1. Classification (NCBI taxonomy): domain Eukaryota; kingdom Fungi; phylum Glomeromycota; class Glomeromycetes; order Diversisporales; family Gigasporaceae; genus Cetraspora; species Cetraspora pellucida. The sequence goes on from CAJVQA010006119.1 coordinate 11,937, forward strand.
AATGTCTAAAATCCAGCTGATCAGTAAGAGACAGTTACTATAATACAGATATAATTTCCAAAATTCATTATCAATAGAAATTGAACTTTAGCTCTGTTACTTAAGAGTTAACTATCTATTTACTTTACTAAGTTGCTACATCTTACTATTACTTTTATTGTGTTTTTAATTATATATTATATATAACTTGTATAAAAATAAATATATAACTAATTATATATACAACTTTTTTTTTTACATTTACTTAAATTAATATTAACAAAAGCTATTGTCTTTATTGTGTTTTTAATTATATATATATAACTTATATAAAATAAATATGCAACTAGTCATATATACAACTTTTGATTACTTATTTAAGTAGTTTATTTGTAAGTTTTTTATTAGTTGTTATACTTGTAATTAGCTTAAAGATTATTTAATTAAATATTTTGATTTCTATACTATATTTAATAAATAGTATACTAGTTTTCATATATCTAAGTATTATTCAACTTAATATTAAGTTTTTCTTTTTATATAACTGTTAAGTTATTATTTATTTCAAAACATAACATTTGCTATAAGGCTTAAAATGTCTCTTTAATAACTAACCTACTTATTTTATAAACTATTACAAAATTATGCTTTTGCAAAGTTTATTTAAACCTTAATACCAACTTTATAATATATCTCTAGTACTTTTAATATACTTCAGCTTTGTTTTCAAACTTTTAATCCAGATAACTTAATAAAACTATGATCTATTCTTGATATATCAAGTTTGGTTAATATCTTTTTTGTTTAGTTTAAATTTTAGTTATCTGATTAATAGTATTTTTTATCTAAAGTTTTTGTTTATTTAATTTATTTATATTAGTATTTGTTTTTTAGATTTAGTCTTTACAATAATATTGTTAAAATTTTGTAATATCTTTTTACTTAAATCTTTTCAAATAAGCTTTAGTTTTTACAGTTTTACAGATTTATATAGTCACAATGACTTATCTTAAATTTGTAGTACTTAATACTAATTTGTGTTTTTTTGTATAACTAAACTTATACAGATGAATTATAAACTATTAGTTATGCTAGTTTGATTATAGTTATAGATATCTTATTACAACTAATTAACAGAATGCTATTACTATAATACAATATATTATATAGATAATTGTTTAAATTTTTATTATTAATAGATTTTGAATTTATATTCTACTATTTGAAAATTAGCAACTTATCTATTTTACTAAGTTGTTATATCTTTTTAATATATAAAATTTTTAATTGCCTATTTAAATAATTAGTTTAAAGGTTCTATACTAGTTATTTTATTTACAATTTACTAAAAAATTATTTCTTTGAATTTTTTAATTCTTATATTTTATTAAATAAATAGTATCTAATTTTTTATATATATAAATGAATCTAACTTAATGTTTAATTTTTCTTTTGTATATTTATTAGATTGTTACTTATTTTAATATATATTCTTTAATTATAAATTTTAAAAATCTTTCTGTTTTTTTTTAGTATTAAGACAATGTTTTTAATCTTTTGATTTTATTAATACTTTTTTAAATAATGTATTAATATAAATTATTACAAAAAGAGCATATATATAACTTTTCTATATTACTTATTTAAAAAATCTACTTAAAGGTTTCTTTTTAAATGTTATATTTAATATTTTTGCTTAAATGTTCTATTTTAAATTCTTTATTTTTATATTTCTAGTATTAATTTTACTAAGTTATAGAAGTTTTATTCTTTTATATTCAGATTTTTTTCAATCTTATAACTAATTTATTTTTAAAAAAAGCCTATTAGTTTTTAATTTTTATAAAGTTTATATAATTTTAATATTTTTTTTTATAACCTTATTGGTATTTTATTTGTTCTTACAAGTTCTTTTATACTACATTAGCAAAATTTATATGCAAAATATTGTGAAAGATATTACATACTAAGATTTTTTGAAATAATTGCATTTAATATAAAATTATTTCAAAATAAAATAATTTTACAATATTTTAAAATAATTAAAATAATTTTAAAAAAATTTGCAAAATTTTAAAAATATATAAAATATTCAAAAAAAGTTAAAAATTTATTAAAAATAATTAAAAATAAGTAAAATTATCAACAAAAACTAAAAAAATAAAAATAAATTAAAATGTTTTAAATTATATCAAAATATCTTAAAATAATTTAAAATTTTCAAAATAATTTTAAATTAATAAATTTATTTTATATTATTAAACTATTTTTCATTAATAAGACCATGTCTCTATTTTTATTAAATATTTACTTAAAATTTTTATATAAAGCATTAAAATGTTTTTAATTATTATTTTTTTTTTGAGTTAAAGTTTCTGTCTTCAGAAGTTAATAGTTTTATTCAAGTTCTTTTAAACATAAATGTTTTTAGAGATATCTATAAATAGGAGTTTACAACTAACTATACATGCACTTTTAATGCTTAATTTAAGTAGTCTGCCTATATATTACTATATAGATTCTATACTAGATGTCATATTTGCAAGTCAACTATAAGTCTTACTTATTTAAATCTTCTGCATATATAATTATAACTCATATTATGACAACATCTTTAGAACTACACTCCTTCAAAGTACCTAATGCAGTTAAAGTTCTTAGAACTACTTTATTCTTAACAAAAAACTTACTAATATCTTCTATGTTTTACACACAATTGACTTAGTTTCATGCAACATGCTATAGTTTTTTAATACTTGCAATTACAGAGATTATCTGATTAACTGCTATATTATATTATTTTTATTCTTGTAAAGTTCACTAAAATTTTAATATTTATTATTACAATATCTTCTTTTTCATCTTTTACTAATTGTTACTTAAAACTAACAAGACTTTTAATTCAGATAGCTTAATATAATATATATATATCTCTTTTTTTTAATAATTCTGACAGCCTGTTTAATCATATGCTTTTTTATATATTTTGTTATCTAATTTATTTGTCTATTCTTTTAGAAGTATTTTATAGGCTTTTATCAGTCTGACTATACTGTCAAAAGTTCATACTATCTTTTTACTTATAAATTTTCAAGTGAGTTTCTAATTCTTTAGTTTTTTAGTTTATTGCATTTGGTAGTCTTATTATAGGTTTAACTAAAGTCTTATATGACACTAGTTATTAATATTCCTCCAAGTATGTATAACATTATACTTTGCATAAATGCTTTAAGCTCTTATTTAAGATAATATAATTTAATATTACAAATATACTAATTATTATTATTTTTTTTTTTGGAGTTAAGGTGAGGTCATGCCTCAGGTCTGTTTATTCGAACATATTGTTACAGTTTGTACAACTT